>JACERR010000103.1:100000-105815 GCA_016760335.1 Gastrodia elata
ACTCATATATATTAATCTATGTGTGTGTGTGTGTCTATATATATATACATACACACATATTGTTGGATGTAAGTATATATAGACACACACACGCATACACGCACGCACACAAATACACACACATAGACTGTATACACATAGACACACACACACAAATATATATACTAATCTCTATGCGTGTTACTTATCTCCATGTGTGTGTGTGTGTGTGTATACGATCTTTGCGTGGCTGTTTATGTGTCTGTGTTTGGGTATATGTGTGTGTGTGTGTGTTGGATATACATACTCAAAACTGTTCACAACTGTATATAAATATATATACACATACACACACACAAAAATGGATATAAGTATGTATGAGTGTGTGTGTGCGCGTGTATGTGTTATATACATATATATATAGACACACACACACACACACAAAACACGCTCATAACACTCATATATATTAATCTATATGTGTGTGGATATCTCTACATACATGCATACAGACACAAACTTATATATGGACACACACGTAAGTGATATACATATATGTATAGATATAACACATATGTGTGTGTATTTGTGTGTGTGTATGTGTGTCTCTATATACATGCATATAGACACACACACACACACACACGAACATATATGTGTGCGTGATAGATACACACCCGTATATGTTATATACTAATCTCTATATATGTATATATATATATATACATGTATATTACACACACATAGATATATACAACACATATGTGTGTATGTCTATTTATAGAGATAAGTGTATGAGTTTGTGTGTGTGTGTGTTTATATATATATTTATGATTATGAGGATGTAGAGAGACACACATACACACACACGAAGATAAGCATATATGAGTGTGTGTATCTTTATGCATGTATGAAAAGACATATACATATATATACATGAGTATGTATACCCAACTCTATATATTTTTATATGGTTATGAGTATGTATACCAAACACATACACACACACATGTATACATGCACACACACACATAAATATATGTATATACATCTTTATATATATATATATATATATATATATATATATATATATATATATATATATATATATGAGTGTCTATGTGTGTGTCAATATATTTATGTGTGTGTGTGTCTATATATTTATATACAGTTGTGAGTATATATACCCAACAACCCCACACACACATATGTATACATGTATATATATATATATATATATATATATATATATATATATATATATATATATATATATATATAGACACATGTACACACACACACACTCATACATACTAAACCTTATATATATTTATATGCGTGTGTGTGTGTGTGTGTTTATATTTATATATGCTTGTAAGTACGTATACCCATCACACACACACACACACACACACACACACACTCATACATACTAAGCCTTATATATGTTTATATGCGTGTGTGTGTGTGTGTTTATATATTAATATATTCTTGTAAGTACGTATACCCATCACACACATACACACACACACACACACTCATATATACTAATCTTGAGGTGTGTGCATATATATATATATATACACACAGACATACACACACACACACTCATATATACTAATCTTGAGGTGTGTGCATATATATATATATATATATATATATATATAATCTAATTTACATGTATGTAGAGACACACAAACATACACATAAAGAGATTTATATAGTTGTGAGTATATATACCTAACACCCACACACACACATACACTGTGTGTTTGTGTGTGTGTGTGTGTGTATGATATATATTTATGTGTACATGTTATCACAAGCACACAGATATATATATATATATATATATATATATATATATATATATATATATATATATATATATATTTCCATGTGGGTGTGTGTGTGTCTGTGTATGTATGTGTGTGTGTCTATATATATACACACATAGACATGCACAGACATGGAGATAATATATGAGGGTATGTATATATATATATATATAGACACACACACACACACAAATACACAAACATAGACATAGAGACACACACACGTATGTGTTATCGCACGCACACACACAAATACGTATGCATTATACATATATATATATATATATATATATATATGTACACACACACAAATACACAAGCATAGAGATTAGTATATATATATTTATAAATATATATTTATACATACACACACACACATAAATATATATATATATATATATATATATATATATGTACACACAAACACCCTCATATATACTTATACGTGTGTGTGTGTCTGCGTGTGTATGTGTGCACATAGAGATTCTCACACACTCACACATAACACCCATACACAATAAGATTAGTACATATGAGTGTGTGTATGATGGATATACATACTCATAATTGTATACAACACACACACACACACACACAACACATACACACACAAACACACACACACATAACACAAACATATGTCTATCTATATATTTATATATATGGTTGTGAGTATGTTACCCAACACACACAACACACACACACACACACTACTCATATATATCATATACAATTGTATACATGTGTGTGTCTATATATTTATACTTATCTCTAAGTATACACACTTAGTTATATATATATATATATCTTTGCATGTGTGATAACACATATGTATGTGTGTCCATATATTTATATATGGTTGTTGGGTATACTTAACTCAATGTAAGTATGTGAGTGTGTGTGTGAGTGTATATGTGTGTGCCTTTACATATACATAGAAATATCTATATATGAGTATGTATACTATACTCCATATGGTTATGTGTACACACTCATATATACTAATCTATATGTGTGTGTTCTATCTATTATGTGTTGGGTATACATACTCATAACTGTATATAATTATATAAACACACTTATATATATATATATATATATATATATATATATATATATATATATATATATATAGATACACACACATTGAGATTAGTATATATGTGTGTTTGGGTATACATTCTCACAACCCTATATAAATATATATATTGGATATGAGTGTGTATACCCAATACACACATATATATTAGTATATATAGTTTGGTATATATGTTTATGTGAGGATATATACCCAACACTCATATAAATGTGTATATGTGTTTGTTTATATATATGAGTGTACACACACACACGCACACTCATATATACTTATCTTTATATGAGTGTTGGGTACACACACATACAAATTAGTGTATATATGTGTGAGTGTTGGGTATACATACTTACAATCACACATATTATATATACATACTAACAATCATATATATATACACATATGTGTATGTGTTCGTGTGTATATATATATATATAAAGCTTAGCATATATGAGTATGTGTGGTGTGTGTGTGTGTGTGTCTCTACGTATGTGTGTCTATAAATATACTTATCTTTATGCGTGTTTGTATGTATTTGTGTGTGTGTGTATATAGGGTATACATACTCATATATACTAATCTATGTGTGTGTGTGTGTAAAAATATATTTTTATATGTGTCTATATGTTTATATATAGTTGTGAGTATGTGTGTGGGTGTATTGGGTATACATATAAATTATCATATATATACACACACATACAAACACACACACACACACACACAAACACACATACATAAAGATTATTATATATGAGTGTGGTGTGTGTGTGTGTGACTCATATATACTTATCTCTTTGTGTGTGTGTGTGTGTGTGTGTGTGTGTGTGTGTGTCTATATATTTTGTAGATTAGTATATATGAGTGTGTAATCTCTATGTATGTCGCACACATATAAAAATTAGTATATTTATATATGGTGTGTGTGTGTGTGTGTGTATTGTGTGTGTGTATCTATGTTATTTATATATGGTTGTGAGTATGTATACCCAACACACATACACACACACACACACACACTCATATATATTAATTTCTATATGGGTGTCTTTGTGTGTGTGTGTGTGTATGTCTATATTTATATATAGTTGTAAGTATGTATACCCAATACACACACACACACACAAATATATACATACAATTATGAGTATGAATACCCAACACATACACTCATATATACGAATCTCTATGTGTATGTTCATATATATATATACACGTGTATGTGTGTGTGTATGTGTATACATGTGTATAACACATTTGTGCATATGTGTGTGTGTGCACACACTCATATATATAGTATGTATACCCAAATGTGTGTGTGTGTGTCCATATACAGGCACACACACGTATGTGTTATATACATGTATATATATATATATATATATATATATATATATATATATATATATAACACATACATATAGATAAGTATATATATCTCTTGTGTGTGTTTGTTAGTATATATAACAAAATGTGTGTGTGTGTGTATGTGTTGGGTATAAATACTCACACACTCATATATACTAATCTCTATGGTTCTGAGTATATATACCCAACACACACATTCACACATATAGAGATTAGTATATATGACTGTGTGTGCGTGTGTGGATGTGTATACATAGTCGCAACCACATAAATTTTGGTTGCGACTATGTATACATACACACACTGTGTGTGTGTGTACATGTATGTGTGTGTATTTATATGTGTTTGTTGGGTATACATACTCACATTTGTTTATATAAATATACATATACTCATACATACTAATGTCTATGTGTGTGTATTTGTGTCTATATAGATCTATGGTCACATAGAGATCAGTATATATGAGTGTGATATGTGTGTGTATATATGTATATATATATATATATATATATATATATATGAGTATGTATAGCCAACAGACATACAGACAGACACACTCATATATATGGTTGTGAGTATGTATACCCATAATATGTGCTTATATGTGTGTATACAAATATATAGACACACGCACGTATGCGTTATCACATTCACACACACACACACACACTCACACGTATGTGTTATATATTAATATAAACACACATAGAGTTTATATATATATATATATATATATATATATATATATATATATATGTACATGTGTGTCTATTTATTTATATATGATTATGAGTGTGTGTGTGTTCAGTATATACATATACATATACATATATATATATATATATATATATATATATATATATATATATGTAAATATCTTTGTGTGTATCAAAATAAAATAATATATATATAACATGTGTGTGTGTGTTTGTGTGTATATATAAATATATATATATACACAAACACACATATTACTTATCTTCATCTGTGTGTGTGTGTGTGTGTTCACACACACACATAGTCACTCACAACACATATACTCATATATACTAATCTGTATGCATGTGTATGTATATATATATATATTATCTATATATGAGTGTGTGTGTGTGTGTATGTGTTAGGTATATATACTCATATTATCTGTATGTATGTAAGTAAAGAATATAGACACAGAAATTAGTATATATGTGTGTGTGTGCGTATGTGTCTATATGTTTATATAATGTATACGTGTGTTTTATTCAATATGTATGAGTGTGTGTGTGTGTAGATGTATATACTTATACTTATCTCTGTGTACGTGAGTGTGCGTGTGTGTATGTGTATGTGTGTGTGTTGGGTATACATACATACTCTATGCATGTGTATTGGGTATACATACACGATTGTGAGTATATATAGCCAACACACACACATATACATATATGTGTTATATACATATATATGATTGTGTGTGTATGTGTCATCTCTATGTGTATGTGTCTATGTGTGTGTGTGCAAGGATTAGTATACATGAATGTATGTATGTGTG
>JACERR010000104.1:0-5000 GCA_016760335.1 Gastrodia elata
GTTATATATATGCATGTCACTCATATATATACATACAAATACACACACTCATATATACATATATATATATATATATATATATATATATATATATATATATATATGGATGTGAGTATATATACCCAACACACGAATACATAGATATATATAAACAGTCACACATATGTGTGTGTGTTAGGTATACATAGTCATAATCATATATTTATAAATATATACACACACATATACACTTATATATATGTATGTATACCCAACACACACACACACACACACACACACTCATATATACTTATCTCTATATATGTGTATATTTGTATATAAGAGCAAGTGTGTATGTATATGCATACAAATACACACACACATAGAGATAAGCATATATGAGTGTGTGAGGGTGTGTGTGTGTACGTGTATACATACAAACACATATAGAGAGGGTAGGGTATACATGAGTATGTGTGTGTGTTGGATGCTAATACTCACACATGAGTGTGTGTGTGTGTGTGTATAATTATATGAGTGTGTGTGTGTGGTTGTGGGTATGTATACCCAACACGCGCACACACACACATACACACACACTCTCATGTATATTAATCTATATGTAACACACATACGCACACACACATACATCATATATATATTTATAGAAGATTGTGAGTATGCACATATAGGTGTGTGTGTATTATATACTTGTATGTGTGTGAGTATGCATACCCAACACAGACACACACACAGATACACACACAACCATATATATATTTAGACACATGCATACAAATACACATGCTCACATTTATATAAACACACACTAATATATATATAGTTTTATACACGCACACATACATAGAGACATATATAAATGAATGTGTGTGTGTGTATGTTGGGTATACATGCTCACAACCGTAAATAAATATATAGACACACACAGACATAAATAAGTGTGTGTGTGCGTATGTTCTATGATTGTGAGTATGTATAACTTACACACACAGACACACTCTAACACACACACAAACACACACTACTTATATATAGACATGAGTATGTATGTGTGTGTGTGTATTTGTGTTTGAGTGTGGGTGTAACACTCCTATATAAATATATACATTCTGACAAACACACACACACATACACATACACACACTTGGAGATTAGTAAATATTAGTGCGTGTGTGTGTGTGTGTGTGACAGATTAGTATATATATATAGACACACACACACACGCACACACACATACACACACACACACACACACACACATATATATATATATATATATATATATATATATATATTTGTGTGTGTGTGTTAGTGCTGTATGTAGACACACGCACACACACACACTCATGTTTACTAATATTTGTGTGTGTTTGTGAGTATGTATACCCAACACACATGTACACACACACACACATACACACATACTTATATATATTAATCTTTTTATGTCACACACATACAGACACACACACACACACACATCTATATATATATACATGTATATAACATATACGTGTGTATCTCCATATGTGTAGTATGTATACCAAATACACACACACACAAATACATAGTATGAGTATGTATAGCCATACTAAAACACATAGGCACACACATACAAACACATACATAACACACACACATACACACACACTCATATAGATAATCTCTATGTGTGTGCATGTGTGACACACACTCAAACACACATGCACACACACACACATAGAGATTATATATATGAGTATATATATATATGAGTGTGTGTGTGTGTATAGACACAAACACACAAACACAAACACTGACACATAAAGATTTGTATATATGAGTGTGTGTGTTTCTATGACTGTCTCTGCACAAACATAAACAAACATACAAACAGGTGTTGGGTATACAGACTCACAATTGTATATAAATATATAGACATACAGACACAAATACACACACACAAACACACACATAGAGATTAATATTTATATATGAGTCTGTGCATGTGTGTGTTGGGTATACATACATATGTAAAAATATATATACACATAATATATATATATATATATATATATAAACACACACACAAACATATATGCATACACGGACACTATGTGTGTGTGTGTGTTTGTTGGCTATACTTACTCATAACACACACATACATAGAGATTAGTATGGATACCCAACACACACATGTGTGTGTGTGTGCACATACTTGCACTCATATATGCACGTAAAATCGTACATATATGAGTGTGTGTATGTGTGTGTATATATATGGTTTTGAGTATGAATACCCATATATATAACTAATCTCTATGTGTGTGTGTGTGTCTCGATATGTGTGCGTGTGTTGGGTATACACACACACATATGGATGTGTATATATACTCACAACATATGTGTTATATAGACACAATAGTATGTGAGGGTGTGTGTCAATGTAACACATACATTGTGACACACACACACACAGTCACACTCAGACACACACACACACACACATATAGAGATTATATATATCTAAGTTGATTATACATACTCACACTCATATAACATGTGTGAGTGTGTGTGTTTGTATATGTGAGTATACACACACACACACACAAACACACACACATAGGGATATACGAGTGTGTGTGTTTGTGTCTATATACACATTTATGGTGTGTATGTGTGCGTGTGTCACACGCACATGGAGATAAGTTTAAATAAGTGTGTATGTGTGTTTGTGCACGCTAGCGATTAGTATATAAGTGTATATATATAGACTCACACTCACACACACACATAGAAACACATACATGTGTGTGTGATAGTATATAAATATATAAAAATTAATATATATATATATATATGAACACACACACACAGAACACACACACATGTGTATGTGTGTGTCTATATATGTGTGTATACTAATCTCTATGTGTAAATCCAACACACAAACATACACACACACACACACTCATAGACACACACACAACACACACACACTCATAGACACACACACACAACATACACACATGCACATAAATAAAGATAACACCTACACATATATAAAAATATGTTTGGTATACATACTCACATAGTCATATATACAAATCTTTATATTGTGTGTGTGTGTGTCTGTCGGTCTATCTATGTTGGGTAGTTTGTGTATTTGTGTATACCCAACACACACACACTCATATATACTTATATGTCTATGTGTTGGGTACACAAAGATTATTATATATGAGGGTGTGTGTGTGTGTGTATGTGTTGTGTATTAGGTATACACACACACACACAAACTGCCCAACACAGACACACACGCACATGCACAACATAGAGATTAGTTTATATGAGTGTGTGAGTATGTATTCCCAACACATTTTTAGGTGTGTGTATGTATTATCTCTATTTATGTGTGTGTGTGTGTGTGTGAATTTGTGTGTGTGTGTATGTGTGTGTTGTATGTTTGTGTTTATCATAAATGTATATATATATATATATATATATATATATATATATAGATACACATATCTCCATGTCTATGTGTGAGTTTAGTATACTTATCTGGTATGTGTATATAGATATATGTGTCACCCAACACGTGTCTATATATATATATATATATATGTGTGTGTGTGTGTGTGTGTGTGTGTGTGTGTGTGCGTGTGTGAAAACACATACATATATAATACATATGTGTATGTGTCTATATATTTATATCCCAATATATATCTATATTTGTGATAACATATATGTGTGTGGTGCCTATATATACTCATTTTGATTATATATACATACTCTCTATATTATATGTGTTGGGAATAGAGATTAGCACATATGAGTATGTGTGTGTATGTGTATATTGGGTAGACATACACACTCATATATATATGTGTGTGTCTCTATATCTATATGCATACATATGAGTGTGTTTTTGGGTATATACATGTATACCACACACTCATATAGACACATACACACACACACACACACACTCATATGTGTGTGAGTGTGTCTCTCTACATACATGCATACAAACACACATACTCATAGTGTGTGTGTGTGTGTATTTGTATGCATGTATGTGAACACTCACACACACACATACCGTATATATATATATATATATATATATATATATATATATATATATATGCACATATAGATGTGTTTATGCGTGTGTCATACTCATAAATACATGCTCATTAGTGTGTGTGTGCGTGTGTGTTATGACACACACAAACACACTCACACATAGAGATTAGTACACGGCACACAGACACACTCATACATACTTAATTTTATGTGTGTCATATATTGAGATAAATTTATATATAGTGATAAATTTCATTTGTATATATGCATGTATGTAGAGACACACACGCATATAGATTAGTATATATGAGTAATACACACATGGAGATTAGTATACTAATCTCTATATGTGTATATATATATGTGTTATATACTCGTAACCATATAATTTCTATGTGAGTATGTATACATAACACACACACACTTACACACTCTTGTATACAAATCTGTAAATGTGTATGTTTGTGTATGTTTTAATGAGTGTGTGCGAGAATATATACTCACAGACCATATATATGTATGTGTGTGTGTGTGTTGAGTATACATAACACACTTAGAGATTAGTATATATGAGTATACATATTTATGTTTGTGTGTTAGGTATACATACTCACATGTGTGTTAATAAACACACATATACACTTATATATGTGTATATTAATATATAGTTTGTATACCCAATACACTACACACATATACACTCATATATGTGTACACAAATATATAGTATGTGTACCCAACACACACATGCGAGCACACACACCCACACATACACATTCATATATATTAATCTCTATGTGTGTATACATACTCACATATAGAGATTAGTTTATATACACAACACACATACACACACACATGAACATATGTATACTTATACTTTTATATATGAGTATGTATGTATGTGGTTGTATGAGTGTGTGTCT
>JACERR010000104.1:10000-22500 GCA_016760335.1 Gastrodia elata
TATGTGTGTTAGGTATATATTTATATACAGTTGTGAGTATGTATGCCCAACACACTCATATATTAATCTCCATGTGTGTGTGTGTGTACAAATATATATTTGTGTGCAGGTATACATACACACATATACTTAGTGTGTGTGTGTGTGTGTGTTTATATATATATATACATACATATATATATATATATATATTATATGGTTGTATGTATACCCTTCTTTTTATGTGGGTGCTTGTGTGTGGGTGTGTCTACACATAACACACACACACACATGAGTGTCTGTTATGTTTATAGACACACACACACACACACACATACAGACTCATATATATAATTAAAATCAGTATGTATAGGCACATACACAGACACACACATACTCATATATATACTCATATACTCATATATATATATATATATTTATATGGGTGTGTATATTGTTGTGCGCAAACACACGCACATAGAGATTATACATATGAGTGTAAGTGTGTGCATGTCTATATATATATATATAGTGGATATATAAGTGTGTGTGTGTGTGTGTGTTGAGTGTGTGAGTGTGTTGGGTATATATATATAACATAGACAATCATATATATTAATCTCTATGTATGTGTTTGTGTATGTGTGTCTGTGTTTGTGTGTGTGTGTGCATGTTTGTGTGTGTGTATGTGTGTGTGTATATGTATACAAATATACGCACACACACACACACTCACTCACACACAAACACACACAAACACACTCACACACACACAGATACACTCATATATATTAATACACATACGCACAAAACACACTCAACACACCCTCATATACATTGGGTATACATATGTGAGTATGTATATATATATATATATATATATATATATATGGATGTGTGTGTGTCTATATATTTATATGTACACACACACATAGAGATTTGTATATATGAACATGTGTGTGTGTGTGTTGGGTATACATACTCATAACCATATATAAATATATATTATCTTATATGAATGTGTGTCTATATATTTATGTATAGTTGTGAGTGGATAAATAAACACACACACACACACCTACATATAGAGATTAATATATGTTTATATATGGTGGTGAGTAGTATATACGAGTGTGTGTGTGTGTGTGTTGTGTCATGTGTGTGAGTATATATACACAACACAGACACACACACACACACTTATATATATAATAATCTCTATATATTTATATTTAATCTCTATGTGTGAGTATGTATATATACACACACATATAGTGATTACTATACCCAATAGATGTATATACTCACACCGAATGTGACACACATATATATTAATCTCTATGTGTGTGTGTGTATATCTATATATAGTATGTGTGTGTGTATAACATATATAGAAATTAGTATATATGTATGAGTGTATGTGTGTGTGTTGTGAGTATGTACACCCAAGACAAACATATACACAACATATAAATTGTATCTATGTGTATAACACATATGTGTGTGTGTCTATATACATGTATATATATATGAGTGTATGTCTGTGTGTGCTGTGAGTATGTATACCCAGTACAACCATATACACACACACACATACACACAATATATACATACTCACATGTGTGTCTATGTGCATAACACACACACACTCAAATACACACATAGAGATTAGTATACTTGTGTGTATGTGTGTTGTGAGTATGTATACCCAACACATACACACGCACACAAACATACACATGGAGACACACACTATACGGTTGTAAGAATTTATATTGAACACACTCCCACACACTATACAGTTGTGAGTATGTATACCCTACCCACATCCACACACTCTTATGAAGATAAATATGTATACCAAACATACAAATACGCGCACATAGAGATTTATATATAGGTGTCTATGTGTGTGTGTGTGTTTGTGTGTGTACATATTACACACATATATATATACGAATCTCTATGTGTGTGTGTGTGTGTTTGTGTGTGTACATATGACACACATATATATACGAATCTCTATGTGTGTGTGTGTGTGTTGGGCATATAACTATATATGATGTGCACACATCTATGTGTGCGTGTGTGTGTGGGTTTAAATATATAGACACACTCAGAACCATATATATATATCTGTGTGTGTGTGTGTGTGTGTGTGTGTTGCACACACACTCATACATACTAATATATATGTGTGTAGTGTGTGTGTGTGTGTGCATGTGTGCTTGGTGTGTGTGTGTGTATATGTTGTGTATATGTTTGTCTTGGGTATACATACTCATAACACACACACATACACTCATACATATATACTAATTTCTATATATGTTATACACACACACATACTATAAATAGATATACACACACATACATAGAGATTAATATATATGTGTGTCACATACAGTGTGAGTATATACATGTGTTGGGTATACTAATCTCTATGTGTGTATGTATATATACAAACTCACACATAGAGATTAGATATAAATATATAAAGATTATTATATATATAAGTGTGTGTGTGTGTCTGTGTTGTGTATATATACTCACACACATGAGACAACACACACACACACTCGTATATACTACTCACCACCATATATTAATATATTTTAATCTCTATATGTAGGTGTGTGTGTGTGTTTATTTATCCATACTCACAACTATATATAAATATATAGACACACATTCATATAAGATAATATATATTTATATACGATTATGAGTATGTATACCAACACACACACACACCTTCTCATATATACAAATCTCTATGTGTGTGTGTGTACATATAAATATATAGGCACACACACATCCATATATATATATATATATATATACATACTCACATATGTATACCCAATGCATATTAGTGTGTGTTGAGTGTGTTTTGTGCATATGTGAATTAATATATACGAGTGTGTCTGTGTGTGTGTGAGTGTGTGTTTGTGTGTGAGTGAGTGTGTGTATGTGGCTGTGTCACGCACACAAATCATATAAATATACATATACTAATCACCACACATAGAGATTAGTATATATGTATTCTCTGTGACACACACACACACACATTGGGTATACATATGCACAACACACTCATATATATGTTGTGAGTATATATACATAGTCATCTCTATAAATTTAAGTATATATGAGTATGTGCATGTGCCACACTATATAAGTGTGTGTGTGTGTCTGTGTGTGTGTGTGTGTTGAGGCACATGTGTGTGTGTGTGTTACCGAACATGTGGTGTGATACATATGAGACACACACACGCACATAAAAATTAGTATACATACACCCAATACATATACTAATCTCTCATATATAATAATTTCTATGTGTGTGCATGGTTGTGTGGGTGACACTCTTATATATCATGCACATACATACACACACACACATACACAAACACACATACACTCATATATACTTATTTCAATATGCATGTGTGTATGTATTGGGTATACATACTCACAACCGTATATATATAAGACACACACATAGTCAACACATATGTGAGTGTGTGTGTGTGTGTGCGTTTGGTATACATAATTTTTATGAGTGTGTGTTATATATACATACTCACACACACACACACACAAACATACACATATATAGATTAGTATAAATGAATTTGTATGCTTATGTGTATGTGTGTGTGTGTGTGGTGACACACACACACATAGAGATAAGTATATATAACTATGTGTGTGTGTTGTATGTACACAGATACTCACAACAATATATATATATATATATATATATAGACACACACACATACTCACACATACAAACACACATATATACTAATCTTTATGTGTGTTTGTATCTATCTATATATATATATATATATATATATATATATACGATTGTGAGTATGTGTATGCACGCTCACAACAAAGACAGACACATGCACGCACATAAAGATAAATATGTATATGAGTTTGTATACCCAACACAAACACATACTCACGTATGTGTTGGCTATGTGTGTGTCTTATATATATACGGTTGTGAGTATGCACAATAGTATACACACAAAATCATACCCAACACATAGACATAGGGATCACACATACACACACATGTACTAATTTCCATACGTGTATGGTGTGTGTGTCTATATCTGTGCCTATATATATGAGTTTGTGTGTGCAACACACATACTAAAGATTAGTATATACCATATATATGTTATATACTAATCTCTATGTGTGTGTGTCACATACACAAACACATGTGTTATCACAGCACATTGGTATGTGTTATCACACACACACTCAACACATGTGTCTGTGTGTGCCACACACTTATATATACTTATCTCTATGTGTATGTGTTTGTGTGTGTGTCTATTTGTGTGCATGCAGACAAACAAAAATACACATACACACTCATATATGTCTATATATTTATATACAGTTGGTACACACACACACACATACACTCTTACATGTTTATATATTTAGATATGGTTGGCACACACACACACACATATAAATACTTACAACTGTAGACACACACAAACACATATACTCAAAGAGATTAGTATAAATGAGTGTGTGTGTGTGTGTATACTAATCTCTATATGTGCATTTATGTGTGTGTGTGCATGTGTGTTATGTATATATATGTATCACACACATAAACACATGTATGTGTGTGTATTGTGTGTGTATGTGTGTATTTCTACATTGAGATAAGTGCATATGAGGTTATATATATACACACTCACACACACATAGATATACGTAATACATACTCATAGACACCATACACATAGAGATGGGTATACATATTGACAACCATATATATACATATAGACTTACATAAATACACACATACATATAGATTAGTATATATGAGTGTGTGTGTGTGTGTTTGTGTATCTATATATTTATATATGGTTATGAGTACACACACATAGACAAACATACAGAGATATATACTTATCTCCATGTGCGTATATCTATATACTAATCTCTATATGTATATATATATGAGTGTGTGTGGGCTTGGGTATGCACACTCATATATACTTATCTCTATATGATAAATACATATAATTGTGAGTATGTATACTCTATATATACTAATCTCTATGTGTGTATGTTTGTGAGTGTGTGTGTGCGTGTGTTAAGTATACAGACATGTGTTTATGTGTGTGTATATATATATATATATATATATATATATATTTATTTATATACATTTGTGAGTCTGTAAACTCAACACACACACACACACACACACTCATATATACTAATTTCTACATATGTGTGTGTGTGTCTATATATATGAGTGTGTTGTATACGTGTGTGTGTGTGTGTGTGCATATGTTGGGTATACATACTCATATATATGTGTGTGTGTGTTATATAAATATATAGATATAAACATATAGTATACATACTATATATATATATATATATATATATATATATATATATATATACATAGAGATTAGTATATATGGTTATCATACACATAGATATATACTATAGGCACACACAGACATACTCATGTATACTAATCTCTATATGTGTGTGTGTGTTGCCCAACACTATAAATATATCACACACACACACACACACACACACACACACACACACACACACACACACACATATATATATATATATATATATATATGGATGTGTGTGTGTATTTGTCTATATAACACATAACATACATGTGTGTGGGTATATATACTCACAATAATATATAAATATATAGACACACACATACACATACACACACATAAAGAAAAGTATATATGAGTTTTTGTGTATAAACACACTCATATAAACTAATCTTGATATATATATATATATATATATATATATATATATGAGTGTGTGTATATATACTTATACTTATCTCTATGTTTATGTATATACAGTTATGAGTATGTATACCCACACACACATACACACTCACTTAAATATACTAATTTTTATGTGTGTGTGTGTGTGTGTCTATATATGTACTCACATAGAGATATGCTAACCTCTATATATGTGTGTGAGTATACATACCCAACACTTTATATATGGTTGTGAGTATGTATAACTAGCACATACATATATATAGATTAGTATAAATTAAGTGTGTTTGTGTGAACATGCACAAACACACACAATTATGTATACACAGACAGAGTATGTATACCCATTAGTATATATGAGTGGTTGTGTGTTTTATGTGTGTCTATATATCTATGTACGAGTGTGTGTCTACATAGTTATATTTCTATGTGTGTGTGTGTGTGATGGGTATACGCACAACACACACACACACATATATACACTTACACATAAATACACACACACACACACACACACACACACACTCATGTGTGTCTGTGTGTGTCTTTGTGTATGTGTATTGGGTATATATACTCACACACACATACAAACACTCATATATACTAATCTCTGTATATGTGTATTTGTGTGTGTGCATGTGTATATATATAAATTAATAAAAATATAGAGATTTGGGTATGTGTGAGTTGGTGTGTGTGTGTGTTTGTGCATATGTGTGTATGCACACACACACTTACACACACACACACACACACTCACATATATGTGTGTTTGGGTATATATGTGTGTGTGTGTGTCTGAGTGACATACATATGTGTGTCTATATATATAAATGTGTGTGTGTGTGTGAGTGACATACGTATGTGTTTATATGTATACATACTCACACACACACACAGACATACACAGACACACAAGTAGATATATATATATATATATATATATATATATATATATATATATTTTAGAAAAAGCCATCTCGGCATACAGTGCATTTCATTCAAAAAGGTTTATACAAACGACCAGCTGTGAGGCTAACAAAAAGGCCAAAAAATCACAGCTCAAAAAATGAGAAACAAAAACCAGTGATAATGGGAAACAGAACATCGAACTGAAGAAAAGACAGGAGAGGACAGCAGAGACGGACTAAAGCAAAAAGCAGAAAAAAATAGACAAAATAAAAAGCTTATGGAAAAGCAAAGTACATAAAAACCGTTTGGATCCACATCAGCAGCCAGAAGGAGATGTTTAGACGGAACAGCGATATCCACCCAGGATTGGCATCAGGGATGTAAAACAGCAGATCATCCATCATCATGCACACCACCATATATGAGATTGCACAGGTCCAAAAGATATTATCGGACAGGAAGAGCATGTTGTCCATTTGACTTACCATACAAAACTAGCAGAAAGAGACAATGGTGAGCCAGCAGATGTACCCTCCCTCGCCAATGCGGAGCTTTTGGAATAAAAGGAGCAGGATGAGGAGGAATGACATCCACAGCAATGGATTGTCAAGGAAAAAATTTATCAGGGGACACGGGGGGGAGAAAGGGCAAAACAAACATAAACACCACAGTTCATGATAGAAAGGCTGAGGAGAGCACAAGCAGATCTTTGGGCAACGGCACGATCTGCTACCAGGAGACAAATCGCTGGTTCTTCTCAGAAGACTTCAGCTTTATAACCCAACAGTAGGAGAAATGAGGTGACGCCATGCACCAGAAAGGACTGGGGCCTGTAGGCGCAGGACCTTGACAGAAAAAACCATCGAGAACAGGGTCACGAAAGAACAGTTTGGCGGCTAATAGTAGTGACATATTTGGTTTAAAGTAATTAAAAGTTGGTTTTTATTTTTAAAGTAACCCCAAATGAACTTTCTTTTATTGAAAGTGTTCACCGATTGATAAATGTCAAAATAAATTGCTTTTAGAATGTTATCAGCTCGAAAAGGTTTGTTTTGATACTTTGCTTTATTACGGTTGTCCCATATGTGCCATAGACCAAACGCCACTATCAAGTTTTTGATATCAAGCTTTTTGTTTTTTTCGGAAACGCCACAAGATTTAAGGAAGTCAAGGATCGTCGCACTCTCCCCGGGATGGGGGAAAATTAACGAGTTGATCCTTTGCCACACGGCAGCACTTATGGCATTATCGAAAAAAACATGAAATCTAGTTTATTCCTCACAGTAGCAGATGCATTTAGAGGCAAAAACATAACCCAGACTCTTTATGTTTTCGTCAGTGCTAATGAAACCACTGGCCAGTTTCCACAGGAAGCAATTTATGAAAGCAGGCAGACAATTGTTCCAGATCCAAATTGGCCATCCGATCGAGCAATTTTTCCTGTTTGCCTTCCAAAGCTTTGCAAAATTTATTTTCCCTACATCACATAAGTTAGAGGAAATAACCGCAAAAGAGTCTAGTTGAGGATGAAAAGCAATGATTTTTTCAAGCATCGAGGCAGGAAAAAATTGAGCAAGAATGGCAGTGTTCCAGCCCTTGGTCGGGGAGAAAACTTCCCCAAATATTAGGTTTGGTCTAATTATGAATTCCGTTAGGTTATCAATGTTGTTCCAGTTATCAAACCAGAAGTTACAGTGAGGGTCAACCATGTCCCAATGCAGGGAGTTTTTAATACTTAGACACACAAGTATATATATATATATATATATATGTGTGTGTGTGTGTATGTGTGTGTGTGTGTGTGTGTGTGTGTATACTTATCTCTATGTGTGTGTATATCCAATACATACACATATACACAACTATGTATACACACACAGAGTACGTATACCCATTAGTATAAGTGTGTGTGTGTGTGTATGTCTATATATAGACATATATATATACATGTGTGTGTCTAAATATAAATGCACACACAACACACATATGTGTTATATATATGTAAACACAAATCTCAATGAATATGTGTGTGTGAGTGATAGATAGATGTGTGTCTATATTTAAGTATACATACTCATATATACTAATCTATTTATATATGGTATGTGTGTGTTAGTATGTATATCGTGTGTTTATAATGATATAAATCATATATATTTATATACACAGATATATATATATATAAATGTAGACATACACATAGAGATTAGTATATATGAGTGTGTGTGTGTGTGTGTGTCTATGCGTTGGGTATACATACTCAAAACCATATATAAATATATAAACACACACAAATGCACATATATAGAGATTAGTATATATGAGTGTGTGTACAAATGGGTGTGTGTGCGTGTATGTGTGTCTATGTTGAGTATACATACTCACAATCATATACAAATATAAAAATACACACATGCACACACACACACACACACACATAATGACTAGTATATATATATATATATATGTGTGTGTGTGTGTGTGTGTGTGTGTGTGTCTACATATTTATATATGGTTATGAGTATGTATACCCAACACATACACGCACACACACAGACACTCATATATACTAATCTCTATGAGTGATGCACGTAGGCACATGTAGAGACACACACACACACACACACGTGTGTGTGTCTATATATATATATATATATGGTGTGTGTCTCTATATGCAAGTATGTAGAGACACGCATATACACATAGAGATAAGTGTAATCATATATTTATATATGGCTGTATGTATGCCCAACATACACACATAAAGATTAGTATATATATACTCACATAGAGATATATAGAGATACGATTGTGAGTATGCATATACATACACACACATGTATACTTATCTCTATATATGTGTGTGTGTGTGTCTATGTTTGTGTGTGTTTATATATGTGTGTGTGTGTCTATGTTTGTGTGTGTTTGTGTGTCTATATATATACGATTGTGAACACACATACACACATGGAGATTATATATATATATATATATATATATATGTGTGTGTGTGTGTGTGTGTGTGTGTGTGTTGTGTGATATATATATTTATATACATGCACACACGCACACGCACACACAAACAAATACACATAAGAATAAGTATATATGAGTGTGTGTGTGTGTCTGTGTGAATAAATATATATATATATATATATATATATATATATATCTGTGTGTGTGTGATAAAATATATGTGTGTTTGTCTATATATTTTATATACGTGTGTTTCTGTGTGTGTGTGGGATATATATATACTTATTATTATCTGTGCGCATGTATAGATATAACACATACATGTGTGTATTTATGTGTGTGTGTGTGTGTGTGTCTATATACATACTTATACTTATCTCCATATATATACATAGACACACACATGAAGATAAGTATATATGAGTGTGTGTTTGTATGCACCTATATATATGCACACAAAGACATATGCACACACACACACACTCATATATACTTCTCTCTATGTGAGTGTGTGTGTGTGTATTTGTGTGTGCCTATAAATATATAGACACAAATAAATAGACACCTATATATATAAATATTTATAGAGAGCGTATACTAATCTATAAATTATCCATATGCATGTATGTAGACGTACACACACACACATACACTCATGTGTCTGTATGAGTGTATGTGTGTGTCTGTGTATGTATTGGGTATATATATAAATATATAAGCACACACACATACACAGACTAATATATGTGTGCCCGTGTGTGTGTGTGTGTGTTATGTGTGTATTTGTATCTATACATTTATATATATACTCAATACACACACACACACATAAATATATATGTAGATGGGTATATATGTAGATTAGTGTATATATTTAGTTGTGTGTATACCTAACATACTCACAATCATATATAAATATATAGACACACACACACACACACACATATATATATATATATACATATACACCCACATAGAGATAAGTAAATATAAGTGTGTATGTCTGTATGCATGTATGTAGTGCTATATATATATATATATATATATATATATAGGCACACATAGACATACTCACTACCATATATAAATATATAGATAGACATATATATGGTTATGTGTGGGTATATATATATATATATATACATAGATAGGCACACATAGACACACACACTCATACATTCATATACATATATAGGCACATATAGACATACTCATACTCATATATATACTCACAACTATATATAAATATATAGATAGACATATATACGATATATATATATATATATAGGCACACACACTCGTATATACTAATTTTTATGTGTGTGTGTATATCTGTGTGTGCCTATATATATATATATATATATATAGTCATATATATGCAGACACACACAAACACACACATATATGAGTGTGTGTGTGTCTCTATATACATGCACACATATAATATATAGATTAGTATACGATTTGTATAAAGATTAGTATATAATGAGTCTGTGTGTATGTATATTATATAAATATATAGACACACACATATAGACACACATATATACTAATCTTTATTTAAGCCATATATTAATCTATATATTATCTATATGCATGTATCTAGAAACACACACACACACATATACACATATGTGTGTGTGTGTGTGTTTGTACATAGATGTGTGTGCATATATATATATATATATATATATACCAATATATATGTTAGTGTGTGATAAACAAGCATGATTATGTGTGTGTGTGTGTTGTGTGTGTGCATGTCTATATATATATATATCCAACACACACACACACAAATATGTATATAGGTTTGTATATATATACAGTTGTGTAAACCCAACATGTGTGTGTGTGTGTGTGTCTATGTTAGGTATACACATAGAGATTATTATATATGAGTGTGTGTTTGTGTGTTAGAGAAATGCATATATGAGTGTTTGTCTGTGTGTGTGTGTGTGTTCTCTTTATGTATGTGTTTGTGTGTGTGTGTGTGTGTGTGTGTATGTGTGTGTGCGCACGTATGACTATGTATACACATCCACGTATATGTTACATATTCACATACATGGATCTGTATACATAGTCATGTGTGTGTGTGTACACTCACATAGAGATTAGTATGTGTTATCACACACACACTCTTATATATATAAGCACATCTATATATATATATATATACGATTGTGAGTATATATACCCAACCCACACCGTATATATATATGAGTATGTCATACACTCACACACAGACACACTCATATATACTAATCTCCACTTGTGTGTGTGCATGTTTCCCTTTATATTAATATACAATTATGAGTATGTATACCCAAACCACACACATATAGAGATTAGTATATATGAGTGTATATCTGCACATATACTCACAACTATATATATACTTATAGGCACACATAGAGATTAGTATATATGAGTGTGTATACGCGCTCACACACACACACACACATGGGTATACATGCTCACAATCATATATCCATAAGACACCCACACACCCACATAAGTATATATATATATATATCTGTATGTGTGTGTGTATGTTGGGTATACAGACTCACACACATATATATAGAAATCACACACACATACACTAAACATACAATATATGGAGATATATATATATATATATATATAATAGACACACACACTCACACACACACACACATATAACGATTAGTAAATATGTGTATTTGTATGTGTACAGATATATAAAAAATAGTATATAAGTGTGTGCGTGTGTGTGTCTTTATATCTATATATAGATAGACACACACTCATATG
>JACERR010000104.1:32500-45000 GCA_016760335.1 Gastrodia elata
GTATACCTATAACATGTACATCTATGTGCGTTAGTGTGTGTGTGTCTATATACATAGAGATTAGTATATATTTGTGTGTGTGTGTGTGTGTGTAGGCACATAGACAAACACACACACATGGAGATAACACATACAATTGTGAGTGTATGTATATATATATATATATATGTATATATATATATTTATATGTGTTTGTGTGTATGTGTGACACACATGTATGTAGACACACACACACACACATCTATAAGTGTGTCTATATATATCTATATGTGTGCGTACGTGTTGGGTATACATACTCAAAAATTGTTTATTAACACACGTATGTGTTATATACATGTATACATACTCACATAGTTGTGTATGTGTGTGTGTGTGTTGTGTATATATATAGACACACACACACATATATAAACACACATACATACTCATCTCTATATACATGTATAAAATACATACATGTGTGTCTCTATATAATTATATATGGTGTGGGTGTGTGTGTGTGTGTTGGGTATACATACTTATTTAGTGATTTGTATATATATATATATACATAAGCACACATATACAGTTGTAAGTTTGTATACCCATCACGCACGCACACACTCATATATATAGTTGTGAGTCTGTATATCCAACACACACACACATATACACACACTCACATATTCTAATCTTTATGTGTGTGTGAGTATGTATACATGACACACACACACACACACACTCACAAAGATTAGTATATATCAGTGAGTGTATGTGTTGGGAATACATACTCACAACCGTACTACGAGTGTGTGTATACCCAACACACACATACAGAGATATATATATACACACACACACACACACACACATATTTATCTCTATATATAAATATACAATGATGAGTATATATACCCAACACGCACACACAGACAACCGTATATAAATATATAGACTATATACACACACACACATATGGAGACAAGTATATATATACAATTGTGAGTATATTTGTGTGTGTGTATCTAAATATATATGGTTGGGGTATACGTACTCACAACCGTATATACACACACCCACCGATATATATATATATATATATATATATATTATCTTAGACACACACACACACACACACAAACACTCATAGAGATAAGTATATATGAGTGTTTGTGTGTGCGTGTATGTATATATAACAAAATAAGATATTACATACACACACACTTATGCACTCATTAATATATATACACACACACACACACTCATGTATACTTATCTCTATGTGTATGTGTTTGTGTGTGTGTGTTTACATGTATAAAAATATTTAGATCATATACATGCACACACACACACATATATATACTAATTTTTATGTGTGTGTTTGTGTGTATTTATGTGTGTGTCCTATATACTTATATATATATATATATATATATATATATATATATATATATATATATATATTTATATAATGCATATGTATGTGTGTTTACATATTTATATAGACATACACACACACACATATATATAGATAAGTAAATATAAGTGTGTGTGTGTCTATATATATATATATATGCATGTGTAACACAAACACATACAAATATATGGATGTGTAATGCACACAACACACCTAGATATATTCATATACATCATATGTGTGACACAACATACATATAGAGATTTGTATATATATATATATATATATATATATATTATATACCCAACCCACACACATGAGTGTGTGTGTGTGTGTTGGATATACATACTAACATCTATATTTAAACATATAGACACACACGCACACACACACAGCTATATATATATATATATATATATATATATATATATATATATATATACACGCACACACAAACACGTATAAAAAGTGTTTGTATTAGGTATACACACTCATATATAATAATCTCCATGTGTGTGCGAAAGATTAGTGTGTGTGTTGGGTATACAGACACACATATACTAATGTATATATATACCTATCTCTATGTGTCTGTGTTTGTATGTATTCGGTATGTACCCACATGTATATATATTTATATCTATATGTGTGTGTATGAGTCTATATATGTCTATATATATATAACACAAAAGAGATTAGTAATATTGTATATCTAATATGTCTGTAAATTAAATAAGAGTATGAGTATGTACATATACTCAAATTGTATGCATATGATTATATAACACATATATTCTAATCTCTATGTGTGTGTGTCTAGATAAGTCTGTAGACCTAGTAAAATACATATAGAGATTAGTAAATAAGGGTTATATATTAATATACATTATTTGTGTGACACGGCACACTCATAGAAATTAGTAAATGTACTATATTACCAACCCACACACACTCATAAATACTAATCACTATATGTGTGTGTCTAGATAACTAAGTATACCATGTATAAAACACATAGAGATTAGTATACTTATTAGTTACCCAACCAACAAACACTTATATATACTAATATCTATGTATGTGTATGTTGGGCATATAATATATATACTAATCTCTGTGTACTATGAGTATAGATACCCAACACATATACAAACACACACACATATAGATAAGTATATATATATATATATATATATATATATATATATTATATTAGTATATGAGTGTGTGTATACCCAACACACACACACACTCACTAATCTCTCACACACACATGAAGATTAGTATATATGAGTGTGTTTACCCGACACACACATTTTATGTGTGTTTGTGTGTGTGTGTGTGTGTGTGTATACATATATATATATATATATAATACATTTTATATATATTTGTGTTGGGAATACATACACACACAACAAACACAAACACACACACATAGAGAGAAGTAAATGTTTGTGCGTGTGTGTTTGTCTTATATATATATATATATGAGTGTGTGTATGTATCTATAATATATATGTATGTGTGTGTCTATAATATATATCTATATATACATGTATATAATACACACACACATAGAGATTAGTATATATGTGTATGCATGTATTTAAATATATAACACATATGTGTGTGTATTTATATTTCTATACGGTTGTGCTATAAATATAGATACACACACACACACATATATATACGATGTTGGGTATACATACTCACTATTATATATAAAAATATAGACACACATAAAGGTAAGTATATGTATAAATTAATCTCTATGTCTGTTTGTGTGTGTGTTGGGTATACATACATAAAAATAAGTATATATGTGTGTGTGTTGGATATACATTCATGGAAATAAGTATATATGTGTGTGTGTTGAGCATACATATAACCATATATAAATATATAGACACGCACACACGTATATATTATCACACCCACACAGATATATGTGTATGTATGTGTGTGTATCTATATATTTATATAGTTGAGAGTATGTATATACATATATATAAGCACACATAGATACACACACACACATCTCTATATATATGGTTGTGGAAATATATATATATATATATATAAACACAAACACATAGATTTTAGTATATATGAGTGTATGTGTGTGTGTCTATATATATATTCGGCATGTATATAACACATATGTCTATGTATGTTTGGTATACACATAGAGATTATTATATATGAGTGCGCGCACGCGTGTGTGTGTGTCTATATATATATATATATATATTTATATAAATACACACACACAGACACACACACATACACACACACACACACACTCATATATACTAATCTCAATATGTGTGTGTCTACCTAATGTACACACACATGTATGTGTTATATACATTCCATTTATATAAATAGACACATGCATATACTCTTATATACAATGTATACACATCTATATATATATATATATAGACACACACACAGATATATATATAGACACACACACTCATATATATATTTATATAGACACACATATAGCATACACACAATATGTGTGATAACACTCATATATACTAACCTTTACGTGTGTGTGTTTGTGTGTGTGTGTCTCCACACACACACACAAACAAACACATATAGAGATTAGTATATATGTGTGTGTGTGTGTTGGGTATACATACTTATAATTGTATATAAATATATAGAACTGACAACCGAATATATAGTTAGAAACACATATATATAATAATCCTTATGTGTGTGTCTATGTGTGCCTATATATTGACACACACACATATATGTATATACAAATCTCTAAGTATGTGTGTGTATGTTTTGGGTATGAGTATGTATACACAATACACACACATATCAAGGTTTATATATATATATATATATATATATATATATATACATATATATATATATGCACACACACACACTAACATTTATACAATATTGGGTTTATACACCCACAACCATATATAAAGATACATACTCGTAACTGTATATAAATATTTAGATTCTTACACGTATGAGATAATTATATATTTATATATACACAAACATACATACATACATACACGCACACATAGAGATTTATATTGAGTGTGTGTGTGTGTTGGGTATACAAACTCACAACTGTATATAAATATATATACACACACTCACACATACCCATATATATATATATATATATATATATATATATATATATCTTTATACAACTATGAGTATGTATATAGATACACACACATAGAGATTAGTATGTATTAGTGTGTGTGTGTGTGTGGGTGTTTGTATGTATATATAAATACACACACACACAGACACACATACATAAGTATACAATATATTTATAAATATATAGATAGACACAAACACATGCAAACACACATACATAGAGATTAGTATATTTATATAAACATACATACACACACACACACACACACACACATATATATATATATATATATATATATATATATATATATATATATAGGCAAACACACAATAGTAAGTATATATGAGTATGTGTGTTTGTGTGTGTTGGGTATACATATGCACAATCGTATACACACACACACATACATACTCATAATTGCATACACACACACACACACACATAGAGATAATAAGTATATAATCTCTATGTGTGTGTGAATATATATATATATATATATATATATATATATATATATATATATATAAATGAGTGTGTATATCCAATACACACACACACACATACACACACATGTTTATGTTATATACGGTTGTTAGTAAGTATACCCAATACACACACACACACACTTGGAGATAAGTATATATGAGTGTGTGTGTGTGTGTGTATACTTATTTACAATTATGAGTATGTATACAAAACACTCATATGTACTTATCTACATGTGTGTATGTGTGTATGTGTTGGGTATACAAACTCACAATAGTATATAAGTATACACACACACATACTCATATATACTAACCTTTATGTGTGTATGTTTGTATATGTGTGTATGTACACACACTTATATATACATATATACTTATCTACATGTGTGGGTGTGTGTCTATATATATATATATGTATCCACACTCACTTCCGTCTATATTGTGTATGTGTTTAAACATTATGAATTGTTATCAAACACACATAACTATTTATATATATAGACACATATACACAAACACACACACTCACATAGAGATAATTTGATATATATATATATATATATATATATATATATATGTTTTATGTACATGTATATTTACACACAGATACACACTCATATATACTGATCTTCATGTGTGTATGTGTGTGTGTGTGTATATGTGTTTGTGTACGTGTGTGAGTATGCTTGTGTCTATATATAAAAATATATAATTGTGAGTATGTATATATATATATATATTTATATATACACACACACTATATACACTCAGATATACCCAACACACACCCACACAAAAACACACACACACATGGAGATAAGAATATATAAGTTTGTGACACACATGTACACACAAAAACGCACACAAACACACACACATAGAGATTATAATATATGAGTGCATGTGTGTATGTGCGTATGTGTGTGTGTTTGTGTTTGTCTATATGTATGTATGTAGAGATACACACATAAACACACACTCATATATACTAATCTCATTGAGTGTGTCTTTATGTTTGTGTCATAATCATATATAAATGTATGCATATATGTATATATACATATATATATATATATAGACAAACATATAACATACTCATAATGTGTGTGATAACACTCATATATACTAATCTCTATGTGTGTCTGTGTGTGTGTGTGTTTATGTGTGTCTGTCTCCACACACACACACACAAATATACACACATAGAGATTAGTATATATGAGTGTGTGTGTGTGTGCGTGCATGTGAGTGTTAGGTATACATACTCATAACCATATATAAATATATAAAACTTAGAATTATATATATAGTTAGACACACATATATATACTAATATCTATGTGTGTCGTTATGTGCGCCTATATATAGACACACACACATATGTATATACAAATCTATATGTGTGTGTGTGTGTGTGTTGGGTATGAGTATATATACTCAATACACACACATCAAAGTTTATATAAGTATATATATATATATATACATATATATATATATATATATATATATATATATATATAAAGGCACACACACAACATATATATGGTGTTAGGTGTATATACCACAATCATATATAAATATACACACTCACAACTGTATATAAATATATAGACTCTCACATGTATGAGATAATTATATATATATATATATATATATACACACATACATACGTACGTACATATATGCACATATAGAGATTTATATTGAATTTGTGTGTGTGTGTGTTGGGTATACATACTGACAACCATATATAAATATAAACACACACACACACACACTCACACACACACACACACACACTTATATATATATATATATCTTTGTACAGTTATGAGTATATATATAAATACATACACACAGAGATTAGTATATATGAGTGTGGGTGTGTGTGGGTATGTGTGTGTGTGTCTCTCTCTATATATATATATATAGGCAAACACACATATAAAAGTTAGTATATATGAGTATGTGTGTGTGTGTGTATGTTATATACTAATTTCTATGTGTGTGAGTTTGTGTATGTTGGGTATACATACTCACAATCATATACATACACATACACACACACACACATACACACACAAACAAACACACACACATAGAGAAATGTATATAATCTTTATATGTATGTCTATATATATATATATGAGTGTGTATATCCAGCACACACACACACACATTTATTTTATATATGGTTGTGAGTAAGTATACCTAATACACCCACACACATACATGGAGATAAGCATATATGAGTGTTTATGTGTGTGTGTGTTGGGTATGTGTCTATATATACATAAATATGTAAACACACACTTTTATAGATTAGTATATATGAGTGTGTGAGTATGTATACCCACACCTAAAGACACAATCGTATATAAATATATAGATATGCACTCATTTATACTAATCTCTATATGAGTTTGTGTCTAAGTAATCTCAATGTTTTGGGTATATATCACACAAATCTCTATATGTGTGTATGTGTGTGTGTGTTTGTGTTGTAGTGTGTGCATTATACAAACACACATATATAGTGTGTGTGTGTGTGTTATATACTAATCTCTATATGCATGTGTTTCTGTGTGTGTGTGAGTGTGTATATATATGATTGTGAGTATGTATACATAACACAGACAAGCACACACACATAGAGATTAGTATAAATGAATGTGTGTGCGTGTGTGTGCCACACACATTCATATATGCTAATATATATATATATATATATATATATATATAGAGGCACACAACTATAAGTGTGTGAGTATGTATACCCAATACCCACAAACACACACATATATAAAGATTTGTATATATGACTGTGTGTGTGTATATGTGTGTGTTGGGCATCTATACTCACAACCATATATAAATAGACACACATATGTGTTATCACACATAAATAGATATATATATATATATATATATGAATGTGTATATAAAATTATATATATATATATATATACTTGCAATAAGCGCATGTCTGTGTGTTTATATATATGCGGTTGAGAGTATATATATATATATATATATATATATATATATATACATATTTATAACCGTATATAAATATATAGACACATACACATATGTGCTCACACACACATAGAAATTTGTATATGAGTGTGTGTATGTGTATGTGCTTGTGTGTGTGTGTTGGGTATATATATATATTTTTGTGTGTGTGTGATAACATATACGTGTGTGTCTAATCTCTATGTGTGTGTGTGTTAGCTATATATACTCACAATTGTATATAAATATATAGAGATTAGTATATATATGTGTGTGTGTGTGTGTGTGTTTATATACATATACTTATCTCTATGTGTGTTTGTGTGTGTGTGTGTGTTGGGTATATAACGCACACACACACACACATTTCTAAACAAACACACATGCATAGAGATTAGCATATATGAGTGTGTGTGTGACTCATATATACTTATCTCCATATGTGTATAATGCCTGTGTTTCAATATTTAGTAGATTAGTTTTTATGAGTGTGTAATCTCTATGTGTGTCACACACTCACACACAAAAATATTTGTACATTATATATAGTGTGTGTGTGTGTGTGTGTTTGTATCTATATTATTTATATACAATTGTGAGTATGGATACCCAACACACACACACACATACACACATACTCATATATACTAATTTTCATATGCATGTTTGTGTATATGTTTATATTTATATAAGGTTGTGAGTATGTATATCCAACACACATACACACACACCAACACACAAGTATTTATACACTGTTGTGAGTATGTATACTCAACACACACACACACATATACTCATATATACTAATCTCTATATGTGTATTTGTATACATGTGTATGTGTGTATATATACATGTATATAACACACATATGTATGTGTGTGTGTCTATATATAGACACATGTGTGTGTTATATACATATATATATAAAGATACACAAAGAGATTAGTATATATATTTGTGTGTGTGTTTATGTGTATACATATAAAAATGTATATATATGAGTGTGTGTGTGTGTGTGTGTGTTGGAAATACATACTCACACACTCATATATACTAATCTATACAGTTGTGAGTATATATACCCAACACACATACACACACACACAATGTGATTAGTATATATGTGTGTGTGTGTGTGCTTGTGTATGTTGGGTATACATACTCACAACCATAAGTAAATATAGATACACACATATACATACACACACACGCTCATATATACTAATCTCTATGTGTGTGTTTTTGTGTTATATATATGTATTATCACATAGAGATCAGTATATTTGAGTTTTATGCGTGTATGTGTCTATATGTATGAGTATGTATACATGTGTGTGTTAGTATATATATACTAATCTCTATAGTGTGTACCTGTGTGAGCATATATATATATATATATACATCATAGAGAAAAGTATGAGTTCACATATATATAGACCCATGCACTCACACAAACACACACACACATACACACACATATATACTAATTTTTATGTGTGTGTGCACGTATGTGTCTATATATTTATATACGGTTGTGAGTATTAATACCCAATGCAGACACCTATATATACAAATATCTATGTATGTGTGTGTATATATAAGATTGTGAGTATGTATCCCAATGCATCCATACACATATGGAGATTAGTACATATGAGTGTGTGTATATAAACACACATACACACATAAATACACACACATAGAGATAAGTATATAATCTCTATAAATATATAAATATATATATATATATATATATTTATATGAGTGTGTATACCCAACACACACACACATATGTTATATAAGGTTATGAGTATGTATACCCAATACACACACACATAGACACACACACAAATACATACACATAGAGATAAGTATATATGAGTGTGTGTGGTGTGTGTATGTGTATGTTGGGTATGTGTATACAAATATAATTATATAGACACACACACAAAAACATACACCATAGAGCCTAAACACATAACCGTATATACACAAACATCGATATATACTAATCTCCATGTGTGTGTGTTTGTGTGTGTGTGCCTATATATTTATATATATATATATATATATAGACACAAATCCAACACACACACACACACACACTCATATATACTTATCTCTATGCATGTGTATTTGTGTGTATGTGTATGTATATTTGTGTGTGTGTAATCTCTATGTATTAGGTATATATACTCACAACAGTATTTATATATATTTGTAGGTGTGTGCGGGCATGTGTCTACATATATATATATATATATATATATATGTATATATATATATATTTGTGTGTGTGTGTGTGTGTGTGCTGGGTATACAGACTCACAACCATATATAAATATATAGATACACATATATATGTTATATACATGTATATATACAGATACACACACACAAATAGAGATAAGAATATATGTATATATGAGTGTGTGTGTGTGTGTGTGTATACATATGTGTGTGTTTATTATGAGTATGTATACCCAACACACACAAACAGACACACACTCATATAGACATAATATTAATATATATATATATATATATGGATGTGAATACTTAGTCGCACACACACACTTATATATATGGATGTGTGTGTGTATAATATATATGTGAGTATGTATACCTAACACACATGTCTATATATTTATATATATTTATATATGTTTGTATGTGTATACCCAACACACACAAACACACACACACAAAATACCCAACACACACACACATAGTCGCACACACGAGTGAAAGCGCGTATACCCAATACACACACACACATGTGTGTGTGTCTATATATGTATATAATGCATATAAGTGTTTTATACCAATGTTTATGTGTGTGTGTGGTTGTACATACTCTATGTTTGTTTATTGGGTATTCATAGTCACACGGTTGTGAGTATGTATATCTAACACAAACACACACATGTATGTGTTGTATACATGTATATGAGTGTGTGTGTTTGTCTGTATGTGTGTGTGTAGAGATTAGTATATATGAATATGTGTGTGTGTGTCTATATAGAGATAAGTATAATGATATATGTGTGTATGTTAGGTAAACACACACATATAGAGACATCTATATATGAGTGTGTGCACACACAGACATACTCACACACACGCAAATAAAAACACATAAGCACTCATATATATTAAAGATTATTATAAGTATATCTGTGTGTGTGTGTGTGTGTGTGTTTGTGTGTCTATACTCGCATATAGATGTTAGTATATATACTAATCTTTTTATGTGTGCACGTGTGTGTGTGTTGGGTATACACACTTTCAATCATATATGAGTGTGTGTGTGTGCGACTATGTATACACATCCTTATATATATATATTAATATTGTGTCTATATGAGTGAGTGTGTATGTGTGTGTTGGGTATACATACTCACAATAAACACACACATACCCACATTAATATATTTGTATATTTGTACATGTGTCTATATATATATATATATATATATATATATATGCACATAGCACATATGTGTGTGTGTCTATATATTTATATACGATTGTAAGTATATACACTCAGCACACACATACACACTCACACAAATATAAATATATATATACCTTCACATATATATATAGATATACACACACACACACACAAACACACACATAGAGATAAGTATATATATGTATATATATATATATACCCACACACACCCATAGATATATATATATATATATAGTTGTGAATATATATACCCAATACATAGAGATTACACACACATAAATACAAATAAACATACACACAAATACATACACATGGAGATAAGTATATATGTGTGTGTGTGTGTGTGTTGGGTTTATATTTATATATATATGGTTATGTGTTTAGGTGTGAGTATACATTCTCACACACTCATATATACTAATCTCTATGGTGTGTGTTTGTGTGTGTGTGTGTCTATATATATATATATATATATATATGTATATATATATATATATATATATATATAGACACATACCCAACATACACACACATAGACTCATATATACTTATCTTCATGTGCGAGTATTTGTGTGTATGTGTGTGCATGTGTGTATCTTGGGTATACATACTCACAACCTTATATAACACATGTGTGTATGTGCATGTGTTGGGTGTACACTCATATATATATATATTTATTTATTTATTTATTTATTTATATATTTATAGAGATTATTTACTTATCTCTATGTGGGTGTATTTGTGAGTATGTGTGTGTCTATACACACACACACAAATGAACTAATCTCCATATGTGTATGGATGTGTTGGGTATACATACTCACAATCTTATACACATACACACACACACACACATAGATATTTGTATATATGAGTGTGTGTGTTGGGTATTAATACTCACAACCGTATATAGACACATACATGCACACACACATAGAATTTAGTATATA
>JACERR010000104.1:57500-70000 GCA_016760335.1 Gastrodia elata
ATGTGTTGAATATACATACTCATATATATTACTCTATGTGTGTGTATTTGTGCGTGTGTGTGTGTTTGTTGTGTGTGTTTATCTGTATGTGTGTGTGTGTTGGGTATACACACCCACACAAAATACAAACGCATAGAGTATGTATATTTAAATACACACACAAAGCTACATGTGTATTTGCATGCAATCTTTATGTGTGTGTGTTAGGTGTACATGCTCACAACCATATATATTTATAAACACACACACAAACACATACACACAAACACACACATATAAAGATTACTATATATGAGTGTATGTGTGTTGGATATACATACTCATATATTTATACAGTTAAAAGTATGTATACCCAACACACACACACACACACACATAAACTCTTATATACTAATTTCTATGTGTGTGTTTATGTGTGTGTGTGTATTGTGTGTGTGTATTTGTCTCTCTCTACATACATGTATATTTATATAGGTTGTGAGTATGTATACCAAAGTATGTATATCTATCACACACATACATGTGTGTGTGTGTGTGTATAGACACACACAGACATGTTATGAGTATGTATACCCAAACACATATACACATACACACATACTGAGTATTAATATATATATTTTTATATGATTGTGTATTGTGTGTGCTTATATACAATTGTGAGTATGTATACCCAACACACACATTTATGTGTGTGCTATGAGTATGTGTATATATATATATATATATGTGTGTGTGTGTGTGTGTATTTGTGTGTATATATATAACACAGACACACACATACACCATATATAAATATATAGACACACACACATATCTCTATGTGTGTGTATGTGTGTGTGTCTATTTATATATATATGGCTGTGAGTATATTTATGAATATCTGTGTGTGTGTGTATAATCTCTACACACACAAACACACTCTTATATAGATTAGTATATATGAGTGTGTGAGTATGTATACCCACACCTAAAGACACAATCGTATATAAATATATAGACACACACTCATTTATACTAATCTCTATATGAGTTTGTGTGTAGGTAATCTCAATGTTTTGGGTATATATCACACAAATCTCTATATGTGTGTGTGTGTGTGTGTTTGTGTTGTAGTGTATGTGTATTATACAAACACACACACATTGTGAGTGTGTGTGTGTGTGTTATATACTAATCTCTATATGCATGTGTTTGTGTGTGTGTGTGAGTGTGTATATATATGATTATGAGTATGTATACATAAAACAGACAAGCACACACACATAGAGATTAGTATAAATGAATGTGTGTGCGTGTGTGTGCCACACACATTCATATATGCTAATATATATATATATATATATATATATATATATATATATATGTATATATATATATATAGGCACACACAACTGTAAGTGTGTGAGTATGTATACCCAATACCCACAAACACACACATATATAAAGATTTGTATATATGACTGTATGTGTGTATGTGTGTGTGTTAAGTATATATACTCACAACCAAATATAAATATACACACGTATATGTTATCACACACAAATATATATATATATATATATATATATATATAAAAATATATATATATATATATATATGTATATATACACAAATAGATATATATATATATATTTATATATATATCTATATAATCTTTGTGTATATAAGTTTATATATACATAATTGCAATAAGCACATGTTTGTGTGTCTATATATATGTGGTTGTGAGTATATATAAATATATATATACATATTTACAACCGTATATAAATATATAGACACATACACGTATGTGCTCACACACACATAGAAATTAGTATATGAGTGTGTGTATGTGTATGTGCGTGTGTGTGTGTTAGGTATATATATATTTTTGTGCATGTGTGATAACATATATATGTGTGTCTAATCTCTATGTGTGTGTGTGTTAGCTATATATACTCACAATCGTATATCAATAAATAGAGATTAGTATATATATATGTGTGTGTGTGTGTGTGTGTTTGTGTTTATATACGTATACTTATCTCTATGTGTGTTTATGTGTGTGTTTGTGTGTGTGTGTGTTGGGTATATATGCTCATATATACTAATCTATGTGTGTGTGTGTTGGGTATACATACTCATATATAATAACTTGTGTGTGTGTGTGTATATGTGTGTGTGTCTATATATATATTTATATATATATATATATTTATATATTTATATATGGTTGTGAGTATGTATATTGCTTTTACATATACATTATCATATATACACACACTCACACACACACAAACACACACACAAACACACACAAACACACACACACTCACACATTCATAAATAAGCACACATGCAAAGAGATTAGCATATATGAGTGTGTGTGTGTGTGTGACTCATATATACTTATCTCCATATGTATATATATGCTTGTGTTTTAATATTTAGTAGATTAGTTTATATGAGTGTGTAATCTCTATGTGTGTCACACACACACACACACAACTATTCGTATAATTATATATGGTGTGTGTGTGTGTGTGTTTGTGTATATATTATTTATATACAATTGTGAGTATGGATACCCAACACACACACACATACACACATACTCATATATACTAATTTTCATATGCGTGTGTGTGTATATATATTTATATAAGGTTGTGAGTATGTATATCCAACACACATACACACACACAAACACACAAGTATATATACACTGTTATGAGTATGTATACTCAACACACTCACGCATACACTCATATATACTAATCTCTATATGTGTATTTGTATACATATGTATGTATGTATGTATACATGTATATAACACACACATGTATGTGTGTGTGTCTGTATATAGACACATGTATGTGTTATATACCTGTATATATAAAGATACACATAGAGATTAGTATATATATTTGTGTGTGTGTGTTTATGTGTATATATAAAAAAATGTATATATATGAGTGTGTGTGTGTGTGTGTTGGGTATACATACTCACACACTCATATATACTAATCTATACAGTTGTGAGTATATATACCCAACACACATACACACACATACAATGAGATTAGTATATGTGTGTGTGTGTGTGCTTGTATATGTTGGGTATACATACTCACAACCATAAATAAATATAGACACACATGCATAAACACACACACTCATATATATTAATCTCTATGTGTGTGTTTTTGTGTCTATATATATGTATTATTACATAGAGATTAGTATATATGAGTTTTATGCGTGTATGTGTCTATATGTATGAGTTTGTATACATGTGTGTGTTAGTATATATATACTAATCTCTATAGTGTGTGCCTGTGTGAGCCTATATATATATATACATCATAGAGAAAAGTATGAGTTCACATATATATAGACACATGCACTCACACAAACACACACACTCATATATACTAATTTTTATGTGTGTGTGCACGTATGTGTCTATATATTTATATACGGTTGTGAGTATTAATACCTAACACACACACTCATATATACAAATATCTATGTATGTGTGTGTGTGTATTTAAGATTGTGAGTATGTATCCCAATGCATCCATACACATGGAGATTAGTACATATGAGTGGGCGTATTATATAAACACATATACACACACAAATACACACACATAGAGAAAAGTATATAATCTCTATAAATATATATATATACACACACACACACACACACACACATATATATATATACATATATATATATATATGAGTGTGTATACCCAATACACACACACACATATGTTATATTAGGTTATGAGTATGTTTACCCAATACACACACACAGACACACACCCAAATACATACACATAGAGGTAAGTATATATGAGTGTGTGTGGTGTGTGTATACATATATAAATATATAGACACACACACAAAAACATACACCATAGAGATTAATTTATATGAGTGTGTGAGTATGTATACTCACACCTAAACACATAACCATATATACACAAACATTAATATATACTAATCTCCATGTGTGTGTGTTTGTGTGTGTGTGCCTATGTATTTATATATATATATATATATATATATATATATAGACACAGACCCAACACACACACACAAACACACACACATATATACTTATATCTATGTATGTGTGTTTGTGTGTATGTGTATGTATATTTGTGTGTGTGTAATCTCTATGTATTTGGTATATATACTCACAACAGTATTTATATATATTTGTAGGTGTGTGCGGGCATGTCTATATATATATATATGTGTGTGTGTGTGTGTGAGTGTGTGTGTGTGCTGGGTATACAAACTCACAACCATATATAAAATATATAGATACACACATATATATGTTATATACATATATATATACAGATACACACACACAAATAGAGATAAGAATATATGTATATATGAGTGTGCGTGTGTGTGTGTGTATATATATATACATATGTGTGTGTTTATTATGAGTATGTATACCCAGCACAAACAAACAGACACACACTCATATAGACATAATATTAATATATATATATATATGGATGTGAATACATAGTCGCACACACGCTCACTTATATATATGGATTTGTGTGTATATATATGTGAGTATGTATACCTAACACATATGTCTATATATTTATATATATTTATATACGTTTGTGTGTGTATACCCAACACACACAAAAACACACACACAAAATACCCAACACAGAAACACACACACACATAGTCACACACAATAGTGAAAGCGCGTATACCCAATACACACACACACATGTGTGTGTGTCTATATATGTATATAATGCATATGTGTGTTTTATACTAATATTTATGTGTGTGTGTGGTTGTACATACTTATACTTGTCGTTATGTGTATGTGTGTGTAGATATCTATAAGTGTGTGTGCGTGTTAAGTATACATCCTCTATGTTTGTTTATTGGGTATACAAAGTCACACGGTTGTGAGTATGTATATCTAGCACAAACACACATATGTATGTGTTATATATATGTATATGAGTGTGTGTGTTTGTTTGTATGTGTGTGTGTAGAGATTAGTATATATGAATATGTGTGTGTGTGTGCCTACATAAAGATAAGTATAATGGTATATGTGTGTATGTTGGGTAAGCACACACATATAGAGACATCTATATATGAGTGTGTGCACACACAGACATACTCACACACACACAAACAAAAATACACACACACACACTCATATATACTAGAGATTATTATTAGTATATCTGTGTCTGTGTTTGTGAGTCAATAGATGCATATAGACGTTAGTATATATACTAATCTTTGTGTGTGTGTGTGTGTGTGTGACTATGTATACACATCCTTATATATATATATATATACTAATTTGTGTCTATATGAGTGAGTGTGTATGTGTGTGTTGGGTATACATACTCACAATAAACACACACACACACACACACACTCATATATTTGTATATATGTATCTCTATGTGTGTGTACGTGTGTCTATATATACACATATATATATATATATATATATATATATATATGCACATAGCACATATGCGTATGTGTCTATATATTTATATACGATTGTAAGTATGTTGAGTGCACACACACACTCACACAAATATAAATATGTATATACCTTCATATATATATATAGAGAACACACACACACACATACACAAACACACACATTAAGATAAGTATATATATATATATACACCCACACACACCCACTGATATATATATATATAGTTGTGAGTATATATAGCCAATACATAGAGATTACACACACATAAATACAAATAAACACACACACAAATACACACATATGGAGATAAGTATATATGAGTGTGTGTGTGTGTGTGTGTGTGTTGGGTTCATATTTATATATATATATATATATATATATATATAAATATATAGGCACGCACACACAAACACACACACATGGAGAATAGTGTAAATCAATATTTGTCTATATATGGTTGTGTTTAGGTGTGAGTATATATACTCACACACTCATATATACTAATCTCTATGGTGTGTGTTTATGTGTGTGTGTGTCTATATATTTATATATATATAGACACATACCCAACATACACACACACAGGCTCATATATACTTATCTTCATGTGCGAGTATTTGTATGTATGTGTGTGCATGTGTGTATATTGGGTATACATACTCACAACCTTATATAACACATGTGTGTATGTGCATGTGTTGGGTATACACTCATATATATATATATATATATATATATATATATATATATATATATATATATATATATATATATATATATATATTTATTTAGTTATAGAGATTATTTACTTATCTCTATGTATGTGTATTTGTGAGTATGTGTGTGTCTATATGCACACACACACAAATGAACTAATCTCCATATGTGTATGGATGTGCTGGGTATACATACTCACAATCTTATACACACACACACACATAGATATTTGTATATATGAGTGTGTGTGTTGGGTATCAATACTCACAACAATATATAGACACATATGTGCACACACACACACATACTCACAACCATATATATATATATAGACATACAGATACATACTCACAACTCATATATACTAATCTCTAAGTGTGTTTGTTTGTATATATGTGTGTGTGTTAGGGATACATATAAAAATGTATATATATGTGTGTGTTTGTGTGCATGTGTGTGTGTGTGTTAGATATATATATATATATATATATAAAAGGATGTTTATACATAGTCACAACCACACAAATGTTGGTATAAATTAAATTATATTATGTATCAATATATTTTAATATATATATATTGACATGCACATACACACAAACTCATGTATACTAATCTCTTTGTAAACCCGATACACACACACGCACACACACATATATATACATACATACTCACAACTCACTCATATATACTAATCTTTATGTGTGTGTTTGTGTGTGTGTATCTATATATATATATATATATATATATATATGGTTGTGAGTATGCATACCCAACACATACACAGATATATCTGTACTCACTTATACACAAATATGCACAGACACACCCACATATATATAGTTGTGAGTATGTATACCCAGCACATACACACACATAACACACTCATAAATATATAGACACACATTGGGCATACATACTCAAAAAGATATATATATATATATATATAAAAATTAAAATATAGTTTATATGAGTGTGTGTGTGTTAGGTATATATACTCACAACTATACACACACACATATATACTAGTTATATATATATATATATATATGACTGTGATATACATACTCAAAACCAAATATATATATATATATATATGAGTGTGTGTGTTTGTTGAGTATATACTAACACACACTCACAATAACAAATGGGCATATATATAGATATCTATGAGTGTATATATACTTATCTTTATGTGTGTGTGTGTCACTCACACATACTCATATATGGTTGTGAGTATATATACATATACTTATCTCTATATGTGTGTGTGTGTATGTGTTATCAACATACACATAGATTTATAAAAGTATATATGAGTGTGTGTGTGTATGTCTTATCAACACACATAGATTTATAAAAGTATATATGAGTGTGTGTGTGTGTGCATATATATATATATATATATATATATATATATATATATATATATAACATGTATGTGTGTGTGTTCATATATTTATATACAAATGTGAGTATGTATGTATATATCAACCATATATATATACAGACAAATACACATAAATGTGTGTCTGTGTGTGTGTGTGTGTGTGTGTGCATTGGGTATGAGTATACATATGTAAAGAATAAGTATATATGAGTGTGTGAGATTATTATATATATTTATGTGTGTGTGTGAGTGTGTGTCTATATGTGTATGTTTGTGTGTACCTTTATATACACACACACATGGAGATAAGTATATATGAGTGTGTGTGTGTGTGCGTTTATGTATATATGATTATGAGTATGTATATAAATATGATTGTGAGTATGTATATCCAACACACACACACACAAACATATACATTTATTTTCATGTGTGGATATATATGTAGGCACACATATACACACACATACACATGGGTATATATATATATATATATATATGAGTATGTATACTCAATGTGCGTGTGTGTGTGTGTCTATGTATTTATATACGATTATCAGTATATATACCTAACACACATACACACAAACATAAAGATTAGACACACACACATATGTGTTATCACGCACACATAGATATTAAGATATACCCAACACACACACATACACACACTCATATACTAATTTCTATGTGTGTGTGAACACATACATGTATGTGTCTATATATTTATATACGGTTGTAAATATGTATATATATATATATACTCACAACTCATATATATATATATATATATATATATAGACACACACGCATGTGTTTATTACAAGTATGTATATATATAACTCATATATATATCTCTTTTTATGTGTGATAACACATACGTGTGTATATTTATATACGGTTGTAAGTATGTATACCCAACATACACATACACACACAAATCATATATACAAATCTTTGTATATGTGTGTGTTGGGTATACATGCTAAAGAACTTACGGTTGTGTGTACCTATATATATTTATTAATCTCTATGTGTGAGTGTTTGTGTGTGTTGGGTATACATACTTACAACCATCTACATACACACTCACACACAGACACAAACACTCGCACATAGAGAGTAGTATATAACAGACAAACACACATTATGTGTGTGTGTTTGTATAAAGCACACACACTATATTACATACACACACACACAAATACACACACACATACACACATATATAAAGATTCGTGTGTTATATACCAAACACATTGAGATTACATACACACAAACTCACATAGAGATTCGTATAAATGAGTGCGTATCTATATATTTATATATGATTGTGTGTTTAGGTGTGGGTATGCATACTCACACACTCATATATACTAATCTCTATCAGTGTGTGTTTGTGATGTGTTTGTGTGTGTGTGTGTATATATATTTATGTATATATAGACACATACCCAACACATACACACACTCATATATGCTTATCTCTATGTGTGTGTGTGTGTGTGTATTGGGTATACTTACTCATAACTGTATATAACATAAATGTGTGTGTGGGTGTGTGCTGGGTATACACACACACACACACACACACACACACACACACACACACACACACATATATATATATATAGACACACACATAAAAATTATATACTTATCTCCATGTGATGTGTTTGTGTGTGTGTGTGTGTATGTATACGATTGTGAGTATGTATACCCAACATACACAAACCCACACACTTAGAGATTAGTAATAACATACACACACACACACACACTCATATATACTAATATTTATTTGTGCCTATATATATAGATACACACACACCCACACATACACACACTCATACATACTAATCTCTATATGTGTGTGCCTATATATATACTCATAATTATATAATGATATATATATTTGAGTGTATGTGGGTGGATGTGTGCTGAGTATACACACACACGCACACACACTCTTATTCATATAAATGTATATATATCTGTCTGTCTATATGCATGTATATAGACACACACACACACACATATAGAGACAAGTATATATGAGTGTGTGCATACACACAGATAGATGTATATATATTTGTGTTGGGTATACATCTATGTGTGTGTGTCTAAATATATATACCATTGTGTGTGTGTTTGTGTTGGGTATACATAGCCACAAATATTAATGTGTGTGTGTATGTGTCTATATATATATATATATATGTGTGTGTGTGTGTGTGTGTGTGTGTGTGTATGTGTGTGTGTGTGTGTGTCTGTACGCATATATGCAGAGGCATACACACACACACACACACACATATATATATATATATTCACACACAGACACATACACACACTCATATATACTAATTTTAATATATGTGTTTGTGTGTATATGTGTGTCTAAATATACATATAAATCTCATGTATTAATATATAGATAGTGTGTGATAACACATGCATGTATATAAAACATAATACACATGGAGATTAGTAAACATACTCACAACCGTATACACCCAACACACACACACACACACATATAGATACACTTATTTCCATGTATGTTATGTGTTATACACGCATATGTGTTATCATACACCCACTCATATATAATTATCTCTGTATGTGTGTGGGTATCAATTAGTGTACATACTCTATATGCGTGTGTATGTGTGTGTGTATATATTTATTTATATACTAATCTCCATTAGTGTGTGTTTGTGTGCACACACACTCATATATACTGATTTTCATGTATGTATTTGTGTGGTTATGAGTGTGTAGGGAATACAAACTCACAATTGTGTATTGAGTATGTAAACTCAACACTAACACACACACATAGATCTATATATAAATATATACACACACGTTTATATATATATATGGTTGTGAATATGTATACCCAAGTATGAGTTATATATATCTGTGAGTGTGCTTGTGAGTATATATACCCAATAAACACACACACACACACACACACACTCATATATACATATCTCTTTATGTGTGTGTGCGCGTGTGTGTATGTGTGTTCATATATATATATATATATATATATATATATATATATCATAGAGAAAAGTATAAGTTCACATATATATATACACATGCACTCACACAAACACACACACACACACAAATACTCATATATACTAATCTTTATGTGTGGGTGCATGTATGTGTCTATATATTTATATATGGTTGTGAGTGTTGATACCCAACACGCACACTCATATATACAAATATCTATGTATCTGTGTGTGTGTATAAGATTATGAGTATGTATACCAAATACATCCATGCATATTTGGAAATCAGTACATTTGTGGGTGTGTGTATAGATACACACACACTCATAAATACACACACATAAAGATAAGTAAATAATCTCTATAAATTTCTATATATATGTATATATATATACATTTATATGAGTGTATACCTAACACACACACACATACGCACATATGTGTTATATAAGGTTGTGAGGAGTATGTATACCCAATACAAGCACACACACTCACACCTGAAGATAAGTATGTATGAGTGTGTGTGTTTGTTTATGTTGGGTATGTGTCTATATATATATAACTATATAGACACACATACTCAAACACACCCTATAGAGATTAGTATATATGAGTGTGTGAGTATGTATACCCACACCTAAACAGACAACTGTATATAGACAAACATTGATATGTACTAATCTCCATGTCTGTGTGTTTGTGTGTGTGTGCCTATATATTTATATATATATATATATAAATACAAACCCAACATACACACACACACTCATATATACTTATCTTCATGTGTGTGTATTTGTGTGTATGTGTATTTGTATTTGTGTATGTATAATCTCTATGTATTGGGTATATATACTCACAACTGTATATACATATATCTGTGGGTGTGTGTTCATGTATATATATATACTTATCTCTATGTGTGTGTATTTATATATATATATATGTGTGTGAGAGTGTGTGTGTGCTGGGTATACATACTCATAACCATATATAAATATATAGACACACACACATATGTGTTATGTACGTTATATATATATATATATAGACAAATGCACACACATATAGAGATAAGTATATATGAATATATGAGTGTGTGTGTGTGTGTGTGTGTGTGTTTATTGTGAGTATGTATACCCAACACACACACTCATAGACACAATATTAGTGTGTGTATGTATATATATATATATATGGATGTGTGTGTGTATATATATATATGTGAGTATGTAAACCCAACACATATGTCAATATATTATTATATATTTATATATGCTTGTGTGTGAATACCCAACACGCACAAACACACACACACAAAATACCCAACACACACATACATAATTATATAGGAGTGAAAGTGTGTATACCCAATACACACACACACTCATATATGCATGTATACTTATCTATATGTGTGTGTGTGTATCTGTAAATATACATGTATATAACACGTATATGTGTGTATCTATATATTATATATGGTTGTGAGTTTGTATACCCAGAACACACACACTCACATAAATATATATATATATACATATATACACACACCCACACATACCTACAGATATATATAAATACTATTTTGAGTATATATACCTAATATATAGAGATTACACACACAAAAATACACATACATATACACACAAACACACATACATGTAGATAAGTAAGTATATATGAGTGCGTGTGTGTGTGTGTGTATGTGTGTGTTGGGTTTGTGCCTATATATATATATATATATATAGGCACACACACACAAACACACACACATGGAGTTTAATATAAATCAATGTTTGTCTATATACGGTTATGTGCTTAGGTGTGGGTATATATACTCACACA
>JACERR010000104.1:75000-77500 GCA_016760335.1 Gastrodia elata
TGTGTTTGTATGTGTTGGATATACGTACTGATATATATTACTCTATATGTGTGTATTTGTGCATGTGTGTGTGTTTGTTGTGTGTATTTATCTGTGTGTGTGTGTGTGTGTGTTGGGTACACACACACACACACACTAAATACAAATGCATAGATTATGTATATTTAAATACACACACAAAGATACATGTGTATTTGCATGCAATCTTTATGTGTGTGTGTTAGGTGTACATGCTCACAACCATATTTATTTATAAACACACACAAACACACACACATAAAGATTATTATATATGAGTGTGTGTGTGTTGGATACACATACTCATATATTTATACGGTTAAAAGTATGTATACCCAACACACACACACACACACACATAAACTCTTATATACTAATTTCTATGTGAGTGTTTGTGTGTGTGTTATTATGTGTGTGTATTTGTCTCTCTCTCTATACATGTATATTTATATACAGTTGTGAGTATGTATACCAAAGTATGTATATCTATCACACACATATATGTGTGTGTGTGTGTGTGTATAGACACACACAGATGTGTTATGAGTATGTATACCCAAACACATACACACACACACACACATACTGAGTATTAATATATATATTTTTATACGATTGTGTATTGTGTGTGTTTATATACAGTTGTGAGTATGTATACCTAACATACACATTTATGTGTGTGCTGTGAGTATGTATATACATATATATCTGTGTGTGTGTGTTTGTGTATTTATCTGTATATATATAACACAGACACACATACACTGTATATAAATATATAGACACATACACATATCTGTGTGTGTGTGTGTATGTGTGTATGTCTATGTATATATATATGGTTGTGAGTATATTTATGAATATGTGTGTGTGTGTATAATCTCTATATGTGTGTATTTGTGTGTGTGTGTGTGTGTGTGTGTCAAACACACGCCCATACAGATTAGTATATTCTTGTGTGGTTGAGTGTTTATAAGTATACACTCATATATAACACATATGTGTGTGTGTCTATATATAGACATACACGCACGTATGTGTTATATATGAGTGTGTAGATAACACACACACACACACATATATATATATATATATGTCTATATATATATATATATGTGTGTGTGTGTGTCTATATCTATATATATATATATATGTGTGTGTGTGTGTGTGTGTGTGTGTGTGTGTGTTGGATATATGTGTGTCTATATGTCTATATATATATATATATATATATATATATATATATATATATATGTGTGTGTGTGTGTGTGTGTGTGTGTGTGTGTGTGTGTGTGTGTGTGTGTGTGTGTGTGTGTGTGTGTGTGTGTTGGATATATGTGTGTGTATGTGTGCGAGTGTCTATGTTTGTGTGATAACACAACACATGCAAATAGATACCCAACACACATATGGAGATAAGTATATATGGGTGTGTGTGTGTGCACACATACACAAACACACTCATATATTCTTTAGGTATGTGTGAAGTTGGGTATATATGTGTGTGACTATATATGAGTATGTGTGTATGTGTGTGTGTGTATGTGTACTAGTGTGTCTGTGTGTAAGTTTGTTGGTGTGTGTGTGTGTATGTGTGTATGTGTGTATGTGTGTTGGTGTGTGTGTGTGTTGGTGTGTGTGTGTTAGTGTGTGTGTGTGCATGTGTATTACGATTATGTGTATACACACATATAGAGATAAGTACCTATGAGTATGTGACACACATAGAGATTAGTATATATAAGTGTGAGTGTGTGTGTTGGTATAGATACTCAAATATATGAGTGTGTGTATGAGCATGTATGTGTGAGTTTGTATACTATCGATACGGATGTGTATATAGACACACGCACACGTCTATATATATATATCTGTGTTATATATAAGTATATATAAGGCACACACACATATGCAGACACACGCTCATTTATACTAATTTCTATGTATATACCCAACACATACACACACACACATACTCATATATACTAATCTCTAGGCACACATATAGACAGAAACACTACATACATGCATACACACTGACACACACATACATATAAATGTATGAGAGTGTATAGACACATGCACGTATGTTTTATGACAACACAACACACACATATATACATATACTAATCTCTAGGTGTGTTTTTTATGTGTGCGTGTGTGGTTGTGTGTGACACACACATACTCACGGACATATATACTAATCTCATATACTAACTTATTGTGTGTGTGTCTGTGTATGTGTGTACATGTGTGTGGTGTGTGTGCGTGGGTGTGTGTGTCTATATAATATATATATATATATATCTCTATATATGTGTGTGTATATATACTCACATGCACACACACGCTCACACACTGACACACACCATATATATGAGGCACAAACACATGGATATGAGTGTGCATGTGTGTGTATGTATACATATGATTTCTATATGTGTATGTTTGTGAGTGTGTTTGTGTGTGTGTGTGTGTTGGA
>JACERR010000104.1:80000-82500 GCA_016760335.1 Gastrodia elata
GTGAGTATGTATACCTAATACATACACACACACACACAATTATGTATACACTTCTATATATATATATGAGTATGTATACTCACACACACACACATAAACACACACATAGAGATTATATATATGCATCCACACAGACACAAACACATCTTTATTTGTGTGTATTCGCATGTGTTTATATATTTATATACAGTTGTTAGAGATTAGTACATATAATAATATGTGTGTGTGTTTATATACGTACTCACATATGTGTGTGTGTGTCTGTTATATATATATATATAGACACACACATAAAGATTATTATATATGAGTGTGTGTGTGTGTGACACACACACACACACAACTATGCATAAATATATATCTATGTGTCTATGAGTTTGTGTATTGTGAGTATGTATACCCAACACATACTAATATATATGAGTGTGTGTGTGTGTGACAACACATACACGTATGTGTTATCACATACACATAGATATATATATAAATCGTATATAAATATATAGATTTAAATATAATAATATAACATATACGTGTATGTGTGTGTTACCATATATTAATATATACAACATATACACAAACACACATATATAGAGATTATTATATATAAGTATGTGTGTGTGTGTGAGTATGAATACCCAACACATACACACACACAACTATGTATAACTTCTATATATATATATATATATATGGATGTGTGTGTGTGTGTGTTTGTGTGTGTGTGTATGTGTTAGGTATACATATGTGTGTGTGATAACGTATACATGTGTGTATGTGTATGAGTGTACAGACACACACACATCTCACAACCGTATATATATTCGTATATGTGTGTGTGTGTGCACTGGGTAGACATACTCTTAACTATATATATTTTTATATATATACACACACACACAAACTATATATAAATATATAGACACACACACACACTCTTATGTATACTAATCTAATCTCAATCATGTATATATATATATATATATATATATATATATATATATATATATATATATATATTTATCTATGTGTGTGTGTGTGTGTGTCTATATATATGTGTGTGTATTGGTCATATGTACTCACAGCTCACACATAGACAAACACACACACATAGAGATTAGTGTGTGTGTATTGGGTATACATATGTGTGTGTGATAACTTATACGAGTGTGTGTGTGTGTGTATGTATACACACACACACACATCTCATAGCCATATAGAGATTAGTATTTACACACAAACATGTGTTTCTGTGTTTTGGGTATACATACTTACAACCATATATAAATATATAGAGTTGTGCGTGGGTGTGTAAATATATAAACACTCACACGTATGTATTTTATACATGTATATATATATAGACACACACATATATATAACAAATATCTATGTGTGATATACCTCTATGTGAGTGTGTGTATATATGTATGTAGAAATACACTCATATACACTAATCTCTATATGTGTATGTTTATTAGTGTGCGGGCTATGAGTATGTATGACCAACAAACACACACATATATAAACACACACACACACACACAGAGATATATATATATATATATACAGTTGAGATAAGTATATATGAGTGTGTGTGTCTGTGTGTGTGTGTGTCTATATATTTATATACAGTTTGTGTGTGCGTGCCTATATATAAAAATATATATGGTTGTGAGTATGTATACCCAGACTAAACATACACACACACACACTCACATATTCATATATACTTATCTTCATACGTGCGTGTGTATATTTATACTCATATATACTTATCTTCAAACACACATGCGCAGACCAAACATATAGTATATATATATGAGCGTGTGTGTGTGTGTGTGTGTATGTGTGTGTTTGTGTGCGTGTCTGTGTGTTGGGGATACATACTCACAGCTCACACACATGCCAACACTCACACATAGAGATAAATATATATAAGTGTGTTTGTGCGTATGTGTATATATATAAATATGTATTCACAATTCTATATATATATATATATATATATATATATATATATATAGACACACACACACACACACTCACAACACATTAGTATATATGAGTGTGTTTGTGTGTTTGTGTGTGGGTTGTGAGTATGTATACCCAACACACATACACACACAAACACACTCATATATACTATATTTATATATATATCCTCTCAAACACACATGCGCAGACACACTCATATATACTAATCTCTATATATAATGAATACACACACATAGAGATAAGTATATATGAGTGTATAGGTGTGTGTATGTGTGTGTTTCTGTAACTATGTATATCAAATATATACAATAGTATATAAATATATATAGACTTATACCCACGCTTATATATACTTTTCTCCATATGTGTGTGTCTACGCAACCCAAACACACACACACAGTCATATAACATAGCCATATTTAAATATATAAATACATTCATGTATGCGTTATATAGTCATATATATATGAACACACATAGACACACTATTTAGTAAATATGG
>JACERR010000104.1:87500-90000 GCA_016760335.1 Gastrodia elata
ATACGTGTGTATGTTATCATATATTAATATACTCAATGCACACACAGATACACACATATAGAGATTAGTATATATAAATGTGAGTATGTATACCTAATACACACACAGTATTTATATATAGTTATGAGTATGTATATCCAACACACACACACACAATATTTATATATAGTTGTGAGTATATAGACCCAACAAACACACACACACACACACACACAACTATGTAAACACATCCATATATATATATATATGGATGTGTGTGTATGTGTGTGTGTTGGTGTGTATATATGTGTTTGTGTGCTGGATATACAAATATGTGTGTGATAAAATATACACAACACACACACACGCATCTCATAACTGTATAAGGATTAGTATATCTGTGTGTGTGATAACACATATGTGTGTATCTACATATTTATATATGATTATGAGTATGTATACCCAACACACACACAACACACAGATGCATACACACATCACACCCACCAAGAGATTAGTATATATAAGTGTGTGTGTGTGCGCACGTGCAACAATCTAAAAATATATACGTTTGTGTGTGATAACACATACGTGTGTATGTCAATATACACATACATACATATATATATATATATATATATATATATATATATATATCTGTATGTATGTGTGTGTCTTTGTATATACCCATACACAAACACACACATAAAGATTAATATATATGTAATTGTGAGTATATATATACCCAATAATAACAGACACACACAAATATATTATTTGAGATACATCCATATATATACGAATGCACACAGTCACACACACACATACATTTATATATACTTATCTCTCTATGTGTGTGTGTGTGTGTGTCTTTATGTATTTCTATATATAGACACAGATATATATTTGAATGTGTGTATACATTCATATACTAATCTCTATATGTGTGTGTGTATGTGTCTATATATATACCGTATATAAATATATAGATACACACAACTGTATATAAATATATATAGACACACACACAACACATATATACACAAACACACTCATATATACTTACTTATATATATGAGTGTGTGTGTGTTTGTATGTATACACACACAAATAAACACACAAAAATATGAGTGTGTGTGTTTGAGTGTTGGGTATACATACTCACAACTCTGTGTGTGTATATATGAGTGTGTGTGTGTGTGTTGGGTATACAAACACACATACACATATAAATACACACACATAGAGAGACACACACACAATCATATATTGGGTATATACATACACTCATAATGACACACACACACACACTCATATATACTAAGCCTTATGTGTGTGTTTATGTGTGAGTGTGTCTGTATATATATACCCAACACGCATATACAGTCGCACACACCCACACACCCATATATACTAATCCTTATGTGTGTATGTTTGTGTGTGTGCGCGCGCGCGTGTGTGCACACACACACCTAAACACACACACACCCTAAACACACACACACATAGAGATTAGTATAAAAGAGAGTGTGTGTGTGTGTCTCTACTTATATATATGTGTTATATAGTTATATACAGACACACATAAACACACACTCAGAGATTAGTATACCTACAATCATATATAAATATATCGTCACACATACACACGCACTCATATATACTAATCTCTGTGTGTGTGTTTATCTTTATGTGTGTGTGTGTGTCTACATATATATATATATATATATAAGGTTGTGAGTATGTATACCCATATATACTAATCTCCATGTGTATGTGTTTGTATATGTATTAGATATACATACACACACAAACACGTATATGTTATATGCATGTATATATATATATATATATATATATATATATATATAGAGGCACACAACCATATATATGTGTTATATGTTTGTGTGTGTGTGTGTCTATATACATACTCACAACAATATAATTATAACAAATACATGAGTGTGTCAACATATTTGCATACATCCATATATAGACACACACACACACACACACACACACACACACACACACACACACACACACATATATATATATATATATATATATATATATATATGTATATATATAAATACATATATGGCTGTGAGTGATTATATATGTATGTGTGTGTGTATGAGGTACACACAGACATACACACACACACACAGACAAATAAATATAGACATATACATACAAACACACACACACACACACATGGAGAAATATATACACATACTCATATAAATATATAGACACACAAGTATGTGAGGATGTATACCTAACACACATCTAAATATATATATATATTCAGTTGTGAGAATGCATACATACAAATACACACACACGCACACACACCCATATATTGGGTGTATACACACACACATGGAGACACACACACACACACACATATACTAATCTTTATATGTGTGTTTATGTATGAGTGTGTTTGTATATATATATACCCAACATATGCATATACACGCACATACACACACACACACACTCATATATACTAATC
>JACERR010000105.1:2500-5000 GCA_016760335.1 Gastrodia elata
CACATATATATACTAATTCCCATGTGAGCATGTGTGCACACAGATATATATATATATATATATATACATGTATATAACACATATGTTTGTGTTTATATGTGTGTGTGTATGTGTGAGTTTGTGTGTGTGTATTGGGTATACATACTCACAATACACACACTCACACACATAGAAATAAGTATATATGAGTGCGTGTGTTTGTGTGTGTTGAGAGTATGGATACCTAACATGCGCACACATACTCACAACCGTATATAATATACACATAGAGATTAGACACACATGTATGTGATATCACACACACAAATATATATATATATATATATATATATATATATATATATATATATACCCAACACAAATACACACACTCATATGTACTAATCTCTAGGTGTGTGTGAACACATATGTGTGTGTGTTTATATATTTATATATAGTCGTGTGTATGTATATAAACATTCACATAATTGTATATATATATAGACACACACATATATATGTATTTGTTTGTGAGTATGTATATCTATATTCTTATAGACACATCCATATATATATATATATATATATATATGTATATATATTTGCGTGTGATAACATATACGTGTGCATCTATTATTTATATATGGTTATGAGTATGTAAATCTAACACACACACACATTCATATATACTAACCTCTATATGTGTGTGTCTGTATACACATACATTTGTGTTATCACACACATATACACACATATATATATATATATCTTTGTGTTTGTGTGTGTGATAACACATATTTGTGTGTGTATATCTATATCTATCTATATATATATATATTAGTATATATGAGTGTGTATATGTGTGTGTGTGTATTGGGTATACATAGTCACAACGATGTATAAATATATTGATGCACACACATATGTTTATATATTTATATACGATTGTGCGAAAGTGTATGTGTGTTGGTTTGTGTGTGAGTGTGTGTGTATGTGTTGGGTATACATACTCACAACGGTATATATATATACGAATCTCTATATGTGTGTCTATATATGATTGTGAATATGTATATATAAATACACACACTCACTCATATGTACACACACACTCACCATAGACACACACACACATATAGAGACACACATATATACACACATAGAGATAAGTATATATATATATATATATATATATATATATATATATATATACATATTTGTGTTTGTGTATGCATATATATATATTATATATATGTATATATATATATATATATATATGTATGTATATATAAATATATATATATATGTTTATATATATATATACTTATCTCCATATGTGTGTTTTTGTATATGTATATATATACACATATCTAAGTATATATAGACATATCTATGTTTATATATATACAATTATCTATGTGTGTGTCTATATATTATATATATATATTTATGTGTATATATATGTATATATAACTGTATTTGTGTGTATGTGTATATGTATGTGTATTTGTGTTTGTGTGTATGTATAAATGGTTGTGAGTATGTATATCCAAGACACATACACACACACATATTTAGAATTCTATATAAAATATATAGACACACATACATTTGTGTTATCACACACATATACACACATATCTATATCTTTGTGTTGTGTGTGTGATAACACATATATGTGTGTGTATATCTATATCTATCTATATATATATATATTAGTATATATGAGTGTGTATATGTGTGTGTGTGTATTGGGTATACATAGTCACAACGATGTATAAATATATTGAAGCACACACATATGTTTATATATTTATATACGGCTGTGCGAATGTGTGTATGTGTGTTGGTTTGTGTGTGAGTGTGTGTGTATGTGTTGGGTATACATACTCACAACGGTATATATATATACACACACATACACACACACACACACACAAACACACACACATAGAGACAAACACATACACACACACATATACATAATTGTCACACATACATAGAGATTATACGATTGTGTATATATATTATAACATACGGTTGTGGTGACACATACATGTTTGTATGCATGTATGTAGAGACACACACTCACACACATAGAGATTAGTATATAGGCACATATATACTCACAACCATAAATATATAGGCACACACAGACACACACACAGATATAGATTTGTATATATAGGCACACATATATACTCACAACCATAAATATATAAGCACATACAGACACACACAATACTCATATATATTAATTGTTATGTATGTGTGTTTATATATGTGTTGGGTGTATTTGTATGTGTGATGGGTGTGTCCATATATTTATATTGGGTATACATACTCACAATCGTATATATATATAGGCACATACACACACACACACAAAGACACACACATAGAGATTGTTCATATATGGTGTGTGTGTGTCCGTGTATGCCTATATATATATATATATATATATATGTATATATATATATATATATATAGTTATGACTATATATGTGTTTGTTATATAAGT
>JACERR010000105.1:12500-15000 GCA_016760335.1 Gastrodia elata
CTGTATGCATGTATGTAGAGACACACACATGTGTGTGTCTATATGTATATGCGGTTGTGATAAGTATATATATGTGTTGGGTATACATATTCACAACCATATATAAATATATAGTTACACATGCACAACCATACACACACACACACACACATATATATATACATATATACTTATCTCCATATGTGTGTGTGTCAGTGTGTGCCACACATAGACGCACACACACACATATAGATTAGTATATATGAGTGTGTGTGTATGTGTTATATATGTATATATATATATATATATATATATATATATATATATATTTATATAGACATATGTATGTGTTATATACGTGTTTGTGTGTGTCTATATATTATATAGGCACACACATAGAGATTAGCTCTATAAATGTTATCATACGTATGTGTATATGTATATAGGCACACACACACATACACTCATATGTACTTATCTCTATGCGTGTGTATTATGAGTGTGTATGTGTGTGTGTGTGTTATGAGTGTGTGTGTGTGTCTATATATTTATATACGGGACACACACTCACAATCATATAAAGATTTTTATATGAGTGTGTGTGTGTGTTATGTATATGTATATGCAAGACACACACACCCTCACTCATAGAGATTAGTATATATGTGTGTGTGTTGAGTATATATACTCATAATGTGTGTTGCAACCATGTATTGTATATGTGTGTGTATGTGTGTGTGTCTATATATTTATATATGGTTGTGAGTATGCATATTCAACACACACACACATACTCATCTATAATAATTTCTATATATATGTTTATGTGTGTGTGTGTAAATTTGTTGAGTATACATACTCACAATATGTGTTACGACTATGTATTGTGTGTGTGTGTTGGGTATCCATACTCACAACCGTATATAAATATATAGACACACACACATACACACACATATAATACATGATTGCAACACACATTATGAGTATATATACCCAACACACACATGCATATATACTAATCTCTACGTGTGAGTGTGTGTGTCTTGTATATACATATACATAACACACACACACTCATATAAAAATCTTTATATGATTGTGAGTGTGTGTTCCATATATAAATATATAGACACACACGCACGCTCATAACACACACATACACACATGCACACTCATAACACACACACTCATAGAGATAAGTATATATGAGTGTATGTGTGTGTGTGTGCCTGTATACATATACACATATGTATGATAACATTTATAAAACTAATCTTTATGTGTGTGCCTATATAAATATATAGACACACACAGACACGTATATAACACATACATATATATATATATATAACACATACACACACACACCGACACTCAAATATACTAATATATATGTGTGTGTGTGTGTGTCTATGTGTGGCACACACCGACACACACACACATGGAGATAAGTATATATGTATATGTGTGTGTGTGTGTGTGTGTGTGTATGGTTGTGTGTGTGTAGCTATATATTTATATACGGTTGTGAATATGTATACCCAACACATATATATACTTATCACAACCGCATATACATATAGACACACACATGTGTGTTTCTCTACATACATGCATACAAATAATATATGTATATATATTTATGTGTGTGTGTGTGTGTGTGGGTATATATATGTGTATGTGTTATACACACCCACACAGATATGTATTTATACATACTAACAACCGTATGTATATCTATATACATGCACACTCATATATACTATTCTCTATTTATATTGTGAGTACATATACCCAACACACACACAATCACACACACACACACACACACACACACACACATATCTGCACATGTGGTGTGTGTGTGTGATAACACATACGTGTGTGTGTGTGTGCATGTTATATTTTATATATATAGGCACACATATATATACTTATTTCCATATGTGTTGTGTTATATATATATATATATATATATATATATATATCTATGTGTGTGTGTGTATGTGTATGTGTGTATGTGTGTGTGTGTGTGTCTATATATATATATATATATATATATACGATTGTCATGGGTATACATACTCACAACTATTTATCTATATATAGACACACACACACACACACAAATACACACACTCATATATATTTATCAGCTATATAAAAATTTATATACCCAACACACACACATAGAGATTAGATAATATATATATATATATATAGACAAACACACAGACACACACACTCATATATACTAATCTCTATGTGTGTATTTGTGTGTGTATGTGTATGTACACACACACACACATAAATACTAATCTCTATGTGTATTTGTGTGTGTCTGTATGTGCCTATATATATATAGAGACACATACATATATATCTATCTATATATTTATATACAGTTGCGAGCATGTATACTCAACACACATACACACACACACTCAAATATACTTCTCTATGTGTATGTGATAACACATACGTGTGTGTCTGTATATTTATATATGGTTGTGAGTAT
>JACERR010000105.1:22500-25000 GCA_016760335.1 Gastrodia elata
TTGTGTATGTTTGTACGTATGTGTTATAGACATGTATATAGGCACACACATACAAACATACACACACAAACATGGAGATAAGTATTTATGAGTGTGTGTATTTGTATGCATGTATGTAGAGACACACACACACACATACATATATACTAATCTCTATGTGTATGTGTTTGTGTGTGTCTATATGCATGTATGTAGACACACACACACTTATATATACTAATCTCTATATTTGTGTATTTATGTGTATCTGTGTGTGCATATCTCTCTCTCTCTCTCTATATATATATATATATACACACACATATATATACATGTATATAATATATATACATATATATACATGTATATAACATATATAGATTAGTTTTATATTCTAATCTACACTATATATACATATATATATATATATATATATATATATATACATACGTACTCACATATAGACACACGCACACACTCATATATATTTATCATTATGTGTGTGTGTGTGTGTTGGTATACAAATTCACAACTTTATATAAATATATACATACACACACAATAAATATGTGAGTATGTATAATAGACATACATAAATACAAATACAAATACAAACACACAGACAGACACACACACACAAACACACATACATAGAGTTTAGTATATATGAGTGTATGTTTGTGTATATATTAGTGTATATAGATACACACTCGTATGTATTATCATATACACATAAATATATATTTACCAACACATAAAGATTAGTATATTTGAGTATTTGCATGTGTTTATATGTGTATATCTCACACACACACATACATGGGTGTTCAAATTTCTGGGATGTGTGTGTGTGTATGTGTGCGTGTGTGTCTATATATAAAAATTTATGTGTTGGGTGTATCTCTATGTGTGTGGGTTGTATACATACTCACAATGTATATATGTGTGTGTGTGTATGTGTGTTTGTTAGTATATATATACCTAAATACACACACACACACACATGTATACTAATCTCTATGTGGGTATATATACTCACAACCGTACACACACACACACACTCATATATACTTATTTCTATATGTGTGTGTTGGGTATATAGACACACACACACACACACACTCATCCACGCACACACACACACATCCACACACACACATAGAGGTTGTGGGTATGCATTAGTGTCTGTGTGTGTATAACGAACACACACACACACACACTTATATATACTTATCTCAATGTACATATATATATATATATGAGTCTGTGAGTGTGTCTCTGTGTGTGTGTGCTGGGTATAGATACTCACAATCATCTATAATAAATTAAAAAATTTATAGACACACACGTAACACACACACACATATATATATATATATACTAATCTCTATACTCACAACAGTATATACATAGAATCACAACTGTATATATATATTGACACACTCAACACACACACAAACACACACACGCACACACACATGGCATATACGTGTGTGTGTGTGTGTGTGTATACATACTCACAACTATAAGTATATACCAACACACACACACACACATCTACACACACACCGAAAGATTGTGGGTATACTTTAGTGTGTGTATGTATACCCAACACACATACACTTATACTTATCTCTATATGTGTATCTCTGTATATGTGTATGTTGTGTCTACATACATGCACACACTCACACATACTCACACACAACACACACATTGATACACATATTGAGATAAGTATAAGGGTGTGTGTATTAGGTATGCACACACACATACACTAATGTATACCCACAATCTTTATGTGTGTGTGTGTTGGGTATATAGATACAGTTGTGAGTATGTATACACATACATGTCATGTGTGTGTGCGCATGTGTGTTTGTGTGTGTGTTGTGTGTGTCAATATATTTATACAGTTGTGAGTATATGTATATATGGTTGTGAGTATAGAGATTAGTATATATATGTGTGTGCTACATGTGTGTATCTATATAGTTATATACGGTTGTGAGTATGTATACCGAACACACACATACACACACACACTCATTTATACATACTCATAAATATATTATTATGTTAGGTATACCTACTCACAACCATATATAAATATATAGACACACACATGCACACACAGAGATTAGTATATATGAGTGTGTGCGTGTGTTAGGTAGACATACTCATAATCGTATATATATATATATATATATATATAAGTATACACAGACACGCACATAGAGTGTGTGTGTGTTTGTATAATATATAGACACACATACAGAGAGACTAGTATATATGAGTGTGTGTGCGTGTTGGAGTGTATTATGTGTGTGTGGGTGTAAGTATGTATACCCAACACACTCATATACATATAATGATTAGTATATATAAGTGTGTATATATAGATACACACACACATACATACACATACTTATATATAGTTATGAGTATGTAAACCCAACACATCCATATATATATATATATACTTATCTCCATGTGTGTGTGTGTGTGTCTATGTGTGCCA
>JACERR010000105.1:30000-32500 GCA_016760335.1 Gastrodia elata
AAACATACACACATATGTGTTATTTATATATAAATATATCAAACACACACACATACACATACTACATACATGCATACAGACACACACACTCAGATATATACCCACTATCACAACCACACAAATTTTAGTATAAACTAAAATGTATATACAAACACACACATACACTGACTATGTGTGCTTGTTTGTGTGTGTGTGTGTGTGTCAATATATATATATATATATATATATATATATACAAGCATATAACACATGTGTGTGTGTTTATATATTTATATACACTTGTGAGTTTGTATACTCAACACACACACACACACACACTCACTTCGTGTGTGTGTATGTGTATTTGCCTATATATTTTTATACGGTTGTTTGTATGTATGCCCAACATAAAAATATATGTAAACACAAGCGCGTATAAATATATAAATACACATACATAGATATGTATAAATATAATATATATATATATATATATATATATTAGTACATAGGTGTGTATGTCTGTGTATGCCAATATATACTCATTTTGATTATATATACATGCTCTTTATATTATATGTGTGTGTATATATTATATTATTTTGACACATACATGTATCCTAATCTCTATGTGTGTGTCTGTGTGTGGCTATATATATATAGCCACACACAGACACACACTTAGACATTGGTATATATGCATGTCAAAATAAGATTATATACATATATGTATATATATATATATGTATATATATATATATATGTATATATATATATATATGTATATATATATATATGTATATATTTATTTATTTTTATTTTTTTATATAAGTTGTGTGTGTGTGATAATACATACATGTGTGTATCTATATATTTTTATATGTGTGTGTCTGTATGTGCCTGTATGTATACAAACATGTATGTGTTATATATATACACACACACACAAACTTTGTATACACATCCATATATGTATATTATATATATATATATATATCTACTATGTATGTGTCTAACACATACGTGTGTGTGTGACACACATATACATAGGCACACACACACACACACATACATACACTCCTAGAGATAAGTATATGCATACCCAATTAACACACCCACACACACAAACATACACACATAGAGATAAGTATATGTACACCCAACACACACACACTCATATATACTAATCTCTATATCTATGTATGTGTGTGTTGGGTATGAATACTCACAACCGAAAATAAATATGTTTTGTGTGTGTGTGTGTGTGTCTATATATAAATATATTGTGCGTGTGTATTTGTGTGTAGTGAGTATGTATACCCAAGTTGGGTATGCATACTTTAATATATTTATATATACTAACATATATATAGACACACACACATATACACACACACACATAATATATGAGTGTGAGTATATGTGACTATATTTATACACACACACACAAACACACAAATATTGGTTATATACTTATACTTATCTCTATGTGTGTGTGTGTTTGTGTCTTTATATAAACACACACACGTATATGATATATACATGTATATATATAATACACATAAGGATTAGTATATATATATACAACTCACCACCATATATTTATATATATACGGTTATGAGTATACATGAGTGTGTGTATCTATATGTTGGGTATACACACATTATATGAGTGTGCGTGTGTGTGTACGTGCGCACACACACATCAAGATAAGTATATATGACTGTGTGTCGGTATGCATGTATATGAAGACACACACAATCACACAAATATTGGATGCGACTATGTATACACATTCCTATATACACACACACATAGACGAACACATATACTATGTATACATACTCGCAAATGTATACCGAACCCACACACACTCATATATATATTAATCTATGTACGCACACAAACGTATACACAGACCTAAACACATATACGGTCGTGAGTATGTATACCCAACACACACACACACACATACACACTTACTTACTTATATATACTAATCTCTATTTGTGTGTATTTGTGTGCATGCGTGTGTGTGTATTCGTGTGTTGGGAATACTAATCACAACCGTATATGTGTTTGTATGTGTGTGTCTATATTTATATATATAGACACACACACACTCATATATATATATATATATATATATATATAGACGCACCCACACACACACACACTCATATATACACACACATACACGCATGGAGATAAGTATAGGTATATAACATATACGTGTGTGTGTGGGTACTTACAGTAATCTATATGTGATACATACATTCATAGTAATATATATATATATATATATATATACATATATATATATATATATATATATATATAACACGCCCTCATATATACTTATCTCTATGTGTGTGTGTACATACTCACAAACAAAGACACAAGCACATATAGAGATTTGTATATATGAGTGACACATACACATAGAGATAAGTATATGTATATAACACATATATGTGTGTGTGTACTTAAACTAATCTATATATGATACATACATATATA
>JACERR010000105.1:37500-55000 GCA_016760335.1 Gastrodia elata
TATATATAGAGATTAGTAAATATGGGTTATATATTCATATACATTATTTGTGTGACATAGCACACTCATAGAAATTAGTATATGTATTGTATTACCAACCCACACACACTCATAAATACTGATCATTATATGTGTGTCTAGATAAGTAAGTATACCCATGTATAAAACACATAGAGATTAGAATACTTATTATTTACCCAACCCACAAACACTTATATATACTAATATCTATGTATGTGTGTGTGTTGGGCATATAATATATATATTAATCTCTGTGTACTATGAGTATGTATACCCAACACACACACAAACACACACACATATAGATAAATATATATATATATATATATATATATTATATTAGTATATGAGTGTGTGTATACCCAACACACACACACACTGACTAATCTCTCACACACACATGGAGATTAGTATATATGAGTGTGTATACCCGACACACACATTTTATGTGTGTTTGTGTGTGTGTGTGTGTGTATGTATTATATATATATATATATATATATATATATATATATATATATATATATATATATATATATATGGACACAAACAGACACACACACATACACACACACACACGCACACACTCATATATACTTATCTCAATGTGTGTGTGTCTACCTAATGCACACACACACATGTCTGTGTTATATACATTCCATTTATATAAATAGACACATGCTTATACTCTTATATACTATGTATACGCATATATATATATATATATATATATATATATATCTTTATACAGCTATGAGTATGTATATAGATACACACATAGAGATTAGTATGTATGATTGTGTGTGTGTGTGTGTGGGTGTTTGTATGTATATATAAATACACACACACACAGACACACACACACATAAATACACAGTATATTTATAAATATATAGGTAGACATAAACACACACTAACACACATATATAGAGATTAGTATAGTTATATAAACATACACACACACACACACAAACACACATATATATATATATATATATATATATATATATAGGCAAACATACATAAAAATAAGTATATGTGAGTATGTATGTGTGTGTATACTATATACTAATCTCCATGTGTGTGGGTTTGTGTGTGTTGGGTATACATACGCACAATGATATGCACACACACACATACATACTCATAATCGTATGCACACACACACACACATAGAGATAAGTATATAATCCCTGTGTGTGTCAATTATATATATATATATATATATATATATATATATATATGAGTGTGTATATCCAATACACACACACACACATGTTTATCTTATATACGGTTGTTAGTAAGTATACCCAATACACACACCCACACACTTGGAGAAAAGTATGTATGAGTGTGTCTGTGTGTGTGTATGAGTGTGTGTGTGTATACTTATTTATAATTGTGAGTAGGTAAACAAAACACTTATATATACTTATCTCCATGTGTGTATGTGTGTATGTGTTGGGTATACAAACTTACAACCGTATATAAGTATATACACACACACACACACACACTCATATATACTAATCTCTATGTGTGTATGTTTGTATGTGTGTGTTTATACACACACTCATATGTACATATATACTTATCTACATGTGTGGGTGTGTGTCTATATATATATATATATATATATATATATATAGATATATATATATGTATATATATTAATTTACACCAATGTTTGTGTGGCTACGACTTTGTATACGCATTCATATATATATATTATATATATATATATACACACTCACTTTCGTATATATTGTGTATGTGTCTAAATATTATGAATATGTTATCAAACACACATACTCACAACAATTTACATATATAGACACACATACTCAAATACACACACTCACATATAGATAATCTTATATATACATATATATATATATATATATATATATATGTTTATATACATGTATATTCGCACACAGACACACACTCATATATACTGATCTTTAGTGTGTGTGTGTGTGCGTGTGTATATGTGTTTGTGTACGTGTATGAGTGTGTTTGTGTCTATATATAAAAATATACAATTGTGAGTATGTATATATATATTTTTATATATACACACACACACGGAGATAAGAATATATAAGTTTGGAACACACATGCACACATAAACACGCACACAAACACACACACATAGAGATTATAATATATGAGTGTGTGTGTGCGTGCGTATATGTTTGTGTTTATGTGTGTCTATATGTATGTATGTAGAGATACACACACAAACACACTCATATATAGTAATCTCAATGAGTGTGTCTTTGTGTTTGTGTCACAATCATATATAAATGTATATATATATATATATATATATATATATATATATATATGCACACACACACTCATATATATATATATAGACAAACATATAACATACTCATAAAGTGTGTGATAATACTCATATATACTGATCTCTATGTGTGTGTGTGTGTTTGTATGTGTCTGTCTCCACACACACACAAATATACACACATAGAGATTCGTATATATGAGTGTGTGTGTGTGCGTATGAGTGTTGGGTATACATACTCATAACCATATATAAATATATAGAACTTACAATTGTATATATAGTTAGACACACATATATATACTAATCTCTATGTGTGTCTCTATGTGCGTCTATAATACAAATCTCTATGTGTGTGTGTGTGTGTGTTGGGTATGAGTATGTATACCCAATACACACACATCAAGGTTTATATAAGTATGTATGTATATACAGTGTTAGGTATATATACCACAACCATATATAAATATACATACTCACAACTGTATGTAAATATATAGACTCTCACACGTACGAGATAATTATATATATGTATATATATATACACATACATACGTACGCACATATAGAGATTTATATTGAGTGTGTGTGTGTTGGGTATACGTATTCACAACCATATGTAAATATAAACACACACACACTCACACACACACACACACTCATATATATATCTTTGTACAGTTATGAGTATATATATAAACACACACACATAGAGATTAGTATATATGAGTGTGAGTGTGTGTGGTTATGTGGGTATGTGACTCTCTCTCTCTCTCTCTCTCTATATATATATATATATATATATATATAGGCAAACACACATATAAAAGTTAGTATACATAAGTATGTGTGTGTGTGTGTATATTATATACTAATTTTTATGTGTGTGGGTTTGTGTGTTAGATATACATACTCACAATTGTATACATACACACACACACACACACATACACATACACACACAAACAAACACAAACACATAGAGATAAGTATATAATCTTTATATGTATGTCTATATAGATATATGAGTGTGTATACCCAGCACACACACACACACATTTATTTTATATACAGTTGTGAGTAAGTATACCTAATATACGCACACACACATTTATTTTATATACAGTTGTGAGTAAGTATACCTAATATACACACACACATGGAGCTAAGCATATATGAGTGTTTATGTGTTTGTGTGTTGGGTATGTGTCTATATATACATTAATATATAAACACACACACACACAGACAAACACACACGCACAAACACACACTTATATAGATTAGTATATATGATTGTGTGAGTATGTATACCCACACCTAAAGACACAATCGTATATAAATATATTGACACACACTCATTTATACTAATCGCTATATGAGTTTGTGTGTAAGTAATCTTAATGTTTTGGGTATATATCACATAAATCTCTATATGTGTGTGTGGGTGTATGTGTGTGCGTGTTGTGTTTTCTGCTGTAGTGTGTGTGCATTATACAAATACACACACATAGTGGTGTGTGTGTGTGTGTGTGTTATATACTAATCTCTATATGCATGTGTTTGTGTGTGTGTGTGAGTGTGTATAGATATGATTGTGAGTATTATACACAACATAAATAAGCACACACACATAGAGATTAGTATAAATGAATTTGTGTGCATGTGTGTGCCACACACATTCTTATATGCTAATATATTTATATATATATATATAGGCACACACAACTGTAAGTGTGTGAGTATGTATACCCAATACCCATAAACACACACCTATATAAATATTTGTATCTATGACTGTGTGTGTATGTGTGTGTGTTCAGTATATATACTCACAACCATATATGAATATACACACGTATGTGTTATCACACACAAATAGATAGATATATATATATATATGAATGTGTATATAAAATTATATATATACATACTTGCAATAAGCACATGTCTATGTGTATATATATATGCAGTTGTGAGTATATATATATATACATATTTACAATCGTATATAAATATATAGGCACATACACGTATGTGCTCACACACACATAGAAATTAGTATATGAGTGTGTGTATGTGTATGTGTATGTGTGTGTGTTGGGTATATATATATATATTTGTGTGTGTGTGATAACATATACGCGTGTGTCTAATCTCTATGTGTGTGTGTGTGTTAGCTATATATACTCACAATTGTATATAAATATATAGAGATTAGTATATACATATGTGTGTGTGTGTGTGTTTATATACATATACTTATCTCTATGTGTATATGTGTGTGTGTGTGTCTGTATATATATATTATATATATATATATATATATATATATATATATATATATTTATATTTATATAGGTTGTGAGTATGTATATTGGTTTACATAGACATTATCATATATACACACACAAACACACACAAACGCACACAAACGCACACACACACACACACACACACATTCATAAATAAACACACATGCATAGTGATTAGCATATATGAGTGTGTGTGTGTGACTCATAATATACTTATCTCCATGTGTGTGTATATGCCTGTGTTTTAATATTTAGTAGATTAGTTTATATGAGTGTGTAATCTCTATGTGTGTCACACACACACAAAAATATTCGTATATTTATATAGGGTGTCTGTGTGTGTGTTTGTGTCTATATTATTTATATACAATTGTGAGTATGGATACCCAACACTCACACACACATACACACATACTCATATATACTAATTTTTATATACGTGTGTGTATATATTTATATTTATATAAGGTTGTGAGTATGTATATCCAACACACATACACAAACACAAACACGCAAGTATATATACACAGTTATGAGTATGTATACTCAACACACACACACACGTACACTCATATATACTAATCTCTATATGTGTATTTGTATACATGTGTATGTGTGTATGTATACATGTATATAAAACACATATGTATCTGTGTGTGTCTATATATAGACACATGTATGTGTTATATACCTGTATATATAGAGATACACATAGAGATTAGTATATATATTTGTGTGTGTGTGTTTATGTGTATATATAACAAAATGTATATATATGAGTGTGTTTATGTGTGTATGTGCACACACTCATATATACTAATCTATACAGTTGTGAGTATATATACCCAACACACACACACACACATAATGAGATTAGTATATATGTGTGTGTGTGTGTGCTTGTGTATGTTGAGTATACCTACTCACAACCATAAATAAATATAGACACACACATATACACACACACACACACACTCATATATACTAATCTCTAAGTGTGTGTTTTTGTGTCTATAGATATGTATTATTACATAGAGATCAGTATGTATGAGTTTTATACGTGTATGTGTCTATATGTATGTGTATATATACATGTGTGTGTTAGTATATATATACTAATCTCTATAGTGTGTGTTTGTGTGAGCCTATATATATATATATATATACATCATAGAGAAAAGTATGAGTTCACATATATATAGACACATGCACTCACACAAACACATACACACACACACACACTCATATATACAAATTTTTATGTGTGTGTGCACGTATATGTCTATATATTTATATACATCATAGAGAAAAGTATGACTTCACATATATATAGACACATGCACACACACAAACACATACACACACACACACACACACACTCATATATACAAATTTCTATGTGTGTGTGCACGTATATGTCTATATATTTATATACGGTTGTGAGTATTAATACCCAGCGCACACACTCATATATACAAATATTTATGTATGTGTGTGTGTGTATATAAGATTGTGAGTATGTATCCCAATGCATCCATACACATATAGAGAGTAGTACATATGAGTGTGTGTATATAAACACACACACACACACAAATACACACACATAGAGATAAGTATATATATGAGTGTGTATACCCAACACACACACACACATATGTTATATAAGGTTATGAGTATGTATACCCAATACACACACACAGACACACACACAAATACACACACATAGAGATAAGTATATATGAGTGTGTATGTGTGTGTATGTGTATGTTGGGTATGTGTATACATCTATAAATATATAGACATACACACAAAAACATACACCATAGAGATTAGTATATATGAGTGTGTGAATTTGTATATAGAAACATACACATACACACACATACACACACACACACACACACATATATATATATATATATATATATATATATATAGGCAAACATACATAAAAATAAGTATATATGAGTATGTATGTGTGTGTATACTATATACTAATCTCCATGTGTGTGGGTTTGTGTGTGTTGGGTATACACATGCACAATGATATGCACACACACACATACATACTCATAATCGTATACACACACACACACATAGAGATAAGTATATAATCCCTGTGTGTGTCAATTATATATATATATATATATATATATATGAGTGTGTATATCCAATACACACACACATGTTTATGTTATATACGGTTGTTAGTAAGTATACCCAATACACACACCCACACACTTGGAGAAAAGTATATATGAGTGTGTGTATGTGTGTGTGTGTGTGTGTGTATACTTATTTATAATTGTGAGTATGTATACAAAACACTTATATATACTTATCTCCATGTGTGTATGTGTGTATGTGTTGTGTATACAAACTCACAACCGTATATAAGTATACACACACACACACACACACACTCATATATACTAATCTCTATGTGTGTATGTTTGTATGTTTGTGTTTGTACACACACTCATATGTACATATATACTTATCTATATGTGTGGGTGTGTATCTATATATATATATATATATATATATAGATATATATATATATGTATATATATTAATTTACACCAATGTTTGTGTGGCTACGACTATGTATACGCATTCATATATATATATATATATATACACACACTCACTTTCGTATATATTGTGTATGTGTCTAAATATTATGAATATGTTATCAAACACACATACTCACAACAATTTACATATATAGACACACATACTCAAATACACACACTCACATATAGATAATCTTATATATACATATGTATATATATATATATATATATGTTTTATATACATGTATATTCGCACACAGACACACACTCATATATACTGATCTTCAGGTGTGTGTGTGTGTGCGTGTGTATATGTGTTTGTGTACGTGTGTGAGTGTGTTTGTGTCTATATATAAAAATATACAATTATGAGTATGTATATATATATTTTTATATATACACACACACACGGAGATAAGAATATATAAGTTTGGAACACACATGCACACATAAACACGCCCACAAACACACGCACATAGAGATTATAATATATGAGTGTGTGTGTGCGTGCGTATATGTTTGTGTTTATGTGTGTCTATATGTATGTATGTAGAGATACACACACAAACACACTCATATATAGTAATCTCAATGAGTGTGTCTTTGTGTTTGTGTCACAATCATATATAAATGTGTATATATATATATATATATATATATATATGCACACACACACTCATATATATATATATAGACAAACATATAACATACTCATAAAGTGTGTGATAATACTCATATATACTGATCTCTATGTGTGTGTGTGTGTTTGTATGTGTCTGTCTCCACACACACACAAATATACACACATAGAGATTAGTATATATGAGTGTGTGTGTGCGTATGAGTGTTGGGTATACATACTCATAACCATATATAAATATATAGAACTTACAATTGTATATATAGTTAGACACACATATATATACTAATCTCTATGTGTGTCTCTATGTGCGCCTATAATACAAATCTCTGTGTGTGTGTGTGTGTGTGTTGGGTATGAGTATGTATACCCAATACACACACATCAAGGTTTATATAAGTATGTATGTATATACGGTGTTAGGTATATATACCACTACCATATATAAATATACATACTCATAATTGTATGTAAATATATAGACTCTCACACGTATGAGATAATTATATATATGTATATATATGTACACATACATACGTACGCACATATAGAGATTTATATTGAGTGTGTGTGTGTGTTGGGTATACATATTCGCAACCATATGTAAATATAAACACACACACACTCACACACACACACTCATATATATATCTTTGTACAGTTATGAGTATATATATAAACACACACACATAGAGATTAGTATATATGAGTGTGAGTGTGTGTGGTAATGTGGGTATGTCTCTCTCTCTCTCTCTCTCTATATATATATATATATAGGCAAACACACATATAAAAGTTAGTATACATAAGTATGTGTGTGTGTGTGTATGTTATATACTAATTTTTATGTGTGTGGGTTTGTGTGTTAGATATACATACTCACAATTGTATACATACACACACACACACACACACATACACATACACACACAAACAAACACAAACACATAGAGATAAGTATATAATCTTTATATGTATGTCTATATAGATATATGAGTGTGTATACCCAGCACACACACACACACATTTATTTTATATACACTTGTGAGTAAGTATACCTAATATACACGCACACACATTTATTTTATATACAGTTGTGAGTAGTATACCTAATATACACACACACACATGGAGCTAAGCATATATGAGTGTTTATGTGTTTGTGTGTTGGGTATGTGTCTATATATACATTAATATATAAACACACACACACACACACACAAACACACACGCACAAACACACACTTATATAGATTAGTATATATGAGTGTGTGAGTATGTATACCCACACCTAAAGACACAATCGTATATAAATATATAGACACACACTCATTTATACTAATCGCTATATGAGTTTGTGTGTAAGTAATCTTAATGTTTTGGGTATATATCACATAAATCTCTATATGTGTGTGTGGGTGTGTGTGTGTGCGTGTGTGTGTTTCTATTGTTGTGTGTGTGCATTATACAAATACACACACATAGTGTGTGTGTGTGTGTGTGTGTGTTATATACTAATCTCTATATGCATGTGTTTGTGTGTGTGTGTGAGTGTGTATATATATGATTGTGAGTATGTATACACAACATAAATAAGCACACACACATAGAGATTAGTATAAATGAATGTGTGTGCATGTGTGTGCCACACACATTCTTATATGCTAATACATATATATATATATAGGCACACACAACTGTAAGTGTGTGAGTATGTATACCCAATACCCATAAACACACACCTATATAAATATTTGTATATATGACTGTGTGTGTATGTGTGTGTGTTCAGTATATATACTCACAACTATATATAAATGTACACACGTATGTGTTATCACACACAAATAGATATATATATATATATATATATATATATATATATATATATGAATGTGTATATAAAATTATATATATACATACTTGCAATAAGCACATGTCTATGTGTCTATATATATGCGGTTGTGAGTATATATATATACATATTTACAATCGTATATAAATATATAGGCACATACACGTATGTGCTCACACACACATAGAAATTAGTATATGAGTGTGTGTTGGGTATATATATATATATATATATATATTTGTGTGTGTGTGATAACATATACGTGTGTGTCTAATCTCTATGTGTGTGTGTGTTTTAGCTATATATACTCACAATTGTATATAAATATATAGAGATTAGTATATACATATATGTGTGTGTGTGTGTTTATATACATATACTTATCTCTATGTGTGTTTGTGTGTGTGTGTGTTGGGTATACATACTCATATATAATAATCTATGTGTGTGTGTGTATATGTGTGTGTGTCTATATATATATATATATATATATATATATGTTTATATATTTATATACAGTTGTGAGTATGTATATTGGTTTTACATAGACATTATCATATATACACACACAAACACACACAAACGCACACAAACGCACACACACACACACACACATTCATAAATAAACACACATGCATAGTGATTAGCATATATGAGTGTGTGTGTGTGACTCATACATACTTATCTCCATGTGTGTGTATATGCCTGTGTTTTAATATTTAGTGGATTAGTTTATATGAGTGTGTAATCTCTATGTGTGTCACACACACACAAAAATATTCATATATTTATATAGGGTGTCTGTGTGTGTGTTTGTGTCTATATTATTTATATACAATTGTGAGTATGGATACCCAACACTCACACACACATACACACATACTCATATATACTAATTTTTATATACGTGTGTGTGTGTATATGTTTATATTTATATATGGTTGTGGGTATGTATATCCAACACACATACACAAACACAAACACGCAAGTATATATACACAGTTATGAGTATGTATACTCAACACACACACACACACGTACACTCATATATACTAATCTCTATATGTGTATTTGTATACATGTGTATGTGTGTATGTATACATGTATATAACACACATATGTATCTGTGTGTGTCTATATATAGACACATGTATGTGTTATATACCTGTATATATAGAGATACACATAGAGATTAGTATATATATTTGTGTGTGTGTGTTTATGTGTATATATAACAAAATGTATATATATGAGTGTGTTTATGTGTGTATGTACACACACTCATATATACTAATCTATACAGTTGTGAGTATATATACCCAACACACATACACACACATAATGAGATTAGTATATATGTGGGTGTGTGTGTGCTTGTGTATGTTGAGTATACCTACTCACAACCATAAATAAATATAGACACACACATATACATACACACACACACACTCATATATACTAATCTCTAAGTGTGTGTTTTTGTGTCTATATATATGTATTATTACATAGAGATCAATATGTATGAGTTTTATGCGTGTATATGTCTATATGTATGAGTATATATACATGTGTGTGTTAGTATATATATACTAATCTCTATAGTGTGTGTTTGTGTGAGCCTATATATATATATATACATCATAGAGAAAAGTATGAGTTCACATATATATAGACACATGCACTCACACAAACACATACACACACACACACACACTCATATATACAAATTTTTATGTGTGTGTGCATGTATATGTCTATATATTTATATACATCATAGAGAAAAGTATGACTTCACATATATATAGACACATGCACTCACACAAACACATACACACACACACACACACACTCATATATACAAATTTTTATGTGTGTGTGCACGTATATGTCTTTATATTTATATACGGTCGTGAGTATTAATACCCAGCGCACACACTCATATATACAAATATTTATGTATGTGTGTGTGTGTATATAAGATTGTGAGTATGTATCCCAATGCATCCATACACATATAGAGAGTAGTACATATGAGTGTGTGTATATAAACACACACACACACACAAATACACACACACAGAGATAAGTATATAATCTCTATAAATATATAAATATATATATATATATATATATATATAAATATATATATGAGTGTGTATACCCAACACACACACACACATATGTTATATAAGGTTATGAGTATGTATACCCAATACACACACACAGACACACACACAAATACACACACATAGAGATAAGTATATATGAGTGTGTATGTGTGTGTATGTGTATGTTGGGTATGTGTATACATCTATAAATATATAGACATACACACAAAAACATACACCATAGAGATTAGTATATATGAGTGTGTGAATATGTATACTCACACCTAAACACATAACCGTATATATACAAACACTGATATATACTAATCTCCATGTGTGTGTGTTTGTGTGTGTGTGCCTATATATTTTTAAATATATATAGACACAAACCCAACACACACACACACACACACTCATATATAGTTATCTCTATGTATGTGTGTTTGTGTGTATGTGTATGTATATTTGTGTGTGTGTAATCTCTATGTATATACCCACAACAGTATTTATATATATTTGTAGGTGTGTGCGGGCGTGTGTCTATATATATATATATATATATATATATATGAGTGAGTGTGTATGTGTGTGATGGGTATACATACTCACAATAAACACACACACACACATTCATATATTTGTATATACGTATCTCTATATGTGTGTACGTGTGTCTATATATATATTTATATGTACATAGTACATATGTGTGTGTGTCTATATATTTATATACGATTGTAATTATGTACACTCAGCATACACACACACTCACACAAATATAAATATATATATATACCTTCATATATATATATAGATACACACATACACGTATGTGTTATATACATATACTTATCTCCATCTGTATGTGTCATTCATATATACAAATCTCTATGTGTGCGTGTGTGTGTGTGGGCGTGTCTATATATATATATATATATATATATATATATACATACTCACAGCCATATAAATATATAGATACACACACATACACACACACATATTTGTATATATATATTAACACATACACACACACATACACACATATATATATATATATGTATATGAGTGTGTGTGTGTCTATATATAAATATAGACACACACGTACAAACACATATACGGTTGTGATTAGTATTCCCAACACACAAATACGCACACACACATGAACACAAATACACACAATAGAGATAGATATATAAGTGTGTGTGTGTGTGTTGGGTAGACATACTCACGACCATATATGTGTTTGTGTATGTTTGTGCGTCTGTGTGCGTCTGTGTGTCGCACACAAACATAGATTAATATATATGTGTGTGTGTGGGTTTGGTATACATTTGCGAGTATGTATACATAGTTATATATATATATATATACTATATAAGTATATTATACAAATATAGACACATAAGTATACCCAACTCACAAATATAATCTGTATATTTTTATTGGCACACACACACACACATGTATATCCATGTTGTGTCACTCATATATACTAATCTATCTATTGTGTATACATACTCATAACTGTATATAAATATATAAATAGACACACACACTTATGTGTTTGTCTGTGTGTGTGTATATGGGAATGTGTATATGTAGTCGGATCCAATATTTGTGTGGTTGTGTGTGTCTTCATATACATGCATACAGACACACACTCATATATACTTATCTTCATGTGTGTGTGCGCACGTACACACACACTCACACTCATATAATGTGTGTATACCCAACATACAGATACACACACTCATGTATACTCGTAACCGTATATATATATAAATATACAGTTGTGAGTTGTGTATATATACTAATCCTTATGTGTATTATATATATATACATGTATATATCATATACATGTGTGTGTTTATATAAAGACACAAACACACACACACATATAGAGATAAGTATAAGTATATAACCAATATTTGTGTGTTTGTGTGTGTGTGTATAAATATAGTCACATATACTCACACTCATATATTATGTGTGTGTGTGTGTCTATATATATGTTAGTATATATAAATATATAAGAGTATGTATACCCAACACAATATATTTATATCTGGTTGTGAATATCTATACCCAGCACACACATACATAGATATAGAGATTAGTATATACGAGTATGTGTGTGTTGGGTATGCATATACATATCTCTATTTGTGTATGTTTGTGTGTATATGTGTTAATTGGGTATACATATATTTATCTCTACGAGTGTATATATGTGTGTGTGTGTGCCTATGTATGCGTGTGTCACACACACACGTATGTGTTATACACATACACAGTATATATATATATAGACAACTTATATATATACACACATGTATGTATTATCACACACACACAACATATATAAAAAATAAATAAATAAATAAATAAACATATACATATATATATATATATACATATTAAAAATATATATATATACATATATATACATATATATATATATATATACATATATGTATATAATCTTATTTTGACATGCATATATACCAATGTCTAAGTGTGTGTCTGTGTGTGGCTATATATATATATAGACACACATAGACACCCACTTAGAGATTAGGATATATGTATGTGTCAAAATAATATACTATATACACACATATATAATATAAAGAGTATGTATATATAATCAAAATGAGTATATATAGGCATACACAGACACATACACACCTATGTACTAATATATATATTGACACACACACACACACACACAAATAAGCATATATAGTGAGTGTACGTGTGTGTTTGTATATATATTTTAGTTTATACTAACATTTTTATGGTTGCGATAGTGGGTATATATCTGAGTGTGTGTGTCTGTATGCATGTATGTAGTATGTGTGTGTGTGTGTTTTTGATATATCTCTATATAAATAACACATATGTGTGTTTGTTTTTACATACTCATAATCGTATATATAAATATATATATAAGCATACATAGACACACACACCCTAATAGAGATAAACATATATGAGTGTGTGTGTGTGTGTGTGTATTCATGTGTGTATATATTTATATACGATTGAGAGTATGTATAGACACACACATGTATGTATTATTTATATATAAATATCCCAACATACACACACACACAGACTACATGCATGCATACAGACACACACACTCATATATACTAATCTCCATGTGTGTGTATTTCTGTGTGTGTGTGTGTATATGTTGGGTGTACATATATATATATATATATATATATATATATATAACACATACATGTCTATCTATATATTTATATATAATTGTGTATATATAGTCATAACCACACACGCACATATCTCTGTGTGTCACACACACATATTCAAAAATATATAGACACACACATGATGTGGTCGGTGCGATTTGAACCATGACTTGGGATACAAATCCTGAGCCTCAGCCACTGGGCTATGACTCCATTCACTATATGGTTGTGAGTATGTGTATATATACTTATACATACATACACATATTGAGATACGTATATATGAGTGTAGCACATATGTGTGTATCTGTATATTTATAAATGATTGTGAGTATGTATAACTAATACACACACACACACTCATATACACTAATCTCCATATTTGTGTGTGTGTATTATATATGAGTGTGTGTGTGTGATATATATATATATATATATATATATACGGTTGTGAGTATATATACCCAATGGGTGTCTAAATATATATACTAATGGCTAGGTGCATGTGTTTGTGTGTGTGTGTATGTGTCTATATATTTATATTACACACATGTTTGTGTCTTTATATGTAGATACTCACAATCGTATATATACATATATATAACACATACTTGTGTGTGTATATATATTTACATACAACTGTGTGTGTGTGTGTATATATATATATATACGGTAGTGAGAATGTATATATATATTTTTTATACATGTATATATTTTAATCACAAACACATGCACATACTCATATATACAAATCCCAATGTATGTGTGTTTGTGTGTGTTTGTGTGTGTTTGTGTGTGTGTGTGTATGTGTGTTTGTGTGTGTCTATATATATACACGGTTGTGAGTATGTTTATAAATAAACACACACACACACACACAAACTTACACACATAGAGATTAGTATATATGACAAACACATACACATAGAGATTAGTATATATGAGTGTGTCTATGTGTGTATTTGTGACTAAAATATATATATACATACTCACAACCATATATATATATATATACATAAACTCACAAACACACACAGATATATATATATATATATATAAACACCCACAACTATATATAAATATATAGACACACACACGTATGTCTATATATTTATATATAGTTGGCAGTACTATACCCAACACACACACACACATACTCACATATACTAATCTCTATGTATATGTGTTTATGTGAGTGTATATATATATATATATATATATATATATATATATATATCTGTGTGTTTACTTATCTCTCATGTGTATGCATGTGTCTATATGAATGCGTATACATAGTCATATATATGAGTGTGTATTCATGTTGTGTGTGAGAGAGAGAGTGTGTGTGTATCTGTGTGTGAGTGTGTATGTTTGTATGCAGATATGTACTTATATATATATATATATTGTCACAAACACATGGTGATAAGTATATATGAGTGTGTCTGTGTGTGTTAGGTATACATACTCACTACCGTATATATATTAAATATATTTATATACATGCACACACATATATAGGCACACATACACTCACACACACACACACATGGAGATAAGTATATCTAGGTGTGTGTGTTTCTATACGTGTGCCTAGAGACAAACACACAAATACACATAGAGGTAAGTATATGTATATACATATATATAGACTCAAATAACTATATATATTTATACACACACACACATACACAAAAACACACATATATAGAGATTATTATATATAAGTGTGTGTCTGTACTCAACTATATATATATATATATATATTATATAAATATCCAACTATATATATATATAGACACACACACACATATGCGTTATATACACACACAAATATATAGACACATGCACATATAGTATATATGTACTTACAACACACACATACACACACTCATATACATATACACACACAAATATACTAATCTCTATATATGCATATTTGTGTGTGTGTGTATGTGTGTGTATTGGGTAAACATACTCACAACCTTATACAAATATAGAGACACAAACACACATCCAAATACGCACACATAGAGATTAGTATATATATGTGTGTGTGTATGTGTTGGGTATACATACTCATAATGGTATATAAATATTTGGACACACACATACAAACACACATATACACACACACACACACACACAAATTAGTGAGTGTGTGTGTGTATGTGTGTGTGTGTTAGATATACAAACTTATATCTCTATATAAACATACGGTTGTGTGTGTATCTATAAATCAATACCCAACATGTACACATAAATATTTGTATATATGACTCTGTGTGTGTGCACGTATATAAATAAATATATATATATATATATATATATATATATATGTATATGCGTGCCTATATTTACTTATCTCTATATGTGTGTTTGTGTATGTGTCAATATATTTACATACGGTTATGAGTATGTATACCCACACACACACACACACACTC
>JACERR010000105.1:60000-62500 GCA_016760335.1 Gastrodia elata
AGACACACACACATACACAACACACCACACACAAAACACACACACATAGATATTGTATATATGAGTGTGTGGTATCACACACACACACACATATACACTAATTCCTAATCTCATAACTGTGTAGACACATCCATAGATATAATATAAATATATACACACAAACACAACCAACTCATATATACTAATCTCTGTGTGTTGGGTATAATATATAATCTCTATGTGTGTTGGGTATAATATACTAATCTCATGCACACATACATAGAGATATTAGTGTATATGAGTGTGTGTGCGTGTTATATAAATATAAAAAACACAACACGCGCCGCCCACACACACTCATATATATATATATAATTGCACACACTACATACATGTATATGGACATACACACTCATCTATACATATCTCAGAACTATATATAGACACCACACGCACAACACACACAACACACACACATAGAGACACACATACAAATACTCAACACACACACATAGAGTTTAGTATATATGAGTATGTGTGTGTGTGTATATGTGTCTATTGAATGTTTGCATGTATGTCTGTGTGTGTCTGTGTGTTTGAATGTGTGACACACACCCACACACACACTTATATTTATACTCAACACACACGCACACACAAACACACACACATAAAGATTAGTATATACGAGTTGTCTTTGTTAGCTATACATACATTTGTAAAAATTTATATGTGTGTGTGTTTGTGTGTCCCTATATACATGCAAAAAAGATTATATATATATATATATATATATATATAGGCACACAAATACATATTAGTATATACTAGTGTGTGTGTGTATTGTGTGTGTGTGTTTATATATATATACATACTCACACACATACACAATCGCACAGACATAGAGATTTGCTTATATAGAGTGTGTGTGTGTGGTTTGTGTGTGTTTGAGCGTGTTTATATCTCTTTGTGTGCTTGTGTTAGGAATCCATTATATATATATATATATATATATATTTGTGTGTGTGTGATATATATGTATATTTATATAAACACGTGCATAAATATTAGTATATAACACATATGTGCATGTTTCTATCACACAAACATACGTGTTGTGTGTGTGTGAGTCTGTATGCATGTATGTAGAGACATACACATGAATGTGTATATATATATGTTGTGTGTGTGTGTGTGTGCATGTATATATGATTACGTGTGTGTGCTGGGTGTGTGTGTGTGTGTGTGTATGCATGTATACATGTGTGGTGTGTGTGCTGGGTAGACAAACTCATAACTACATATAAATATATACAGTTGGGTATACATACTCATGTGTATATATGTGTGAGTGTCTCTACATACATGTATACAAACATACACACACTCATATATACTTATCTCCATGTGTGTGTCTGTGTGTCTCTACATACTCACAACTATAAATAATATATAGACACAGACACGTAGTCATATATACTCATATATACAAATATATATTTATATATATACACACACACACACACCCGCACGTGCGCATAAGTGTTATATATATTTATGTGTATGTTATATAGTTATATATTTATATAGATACCCACATAAAGATTAGTATTTAACACATGTGTGTGTTTTTATCTCACAGAACATACGTGTGTGTGTGTGTGTGTTTGTAAGCATGTATGTAGAGGCACACACACACACAAACACGCACACATATGTTATATATATAGACGCACACACACACTCATATGTACTTAATTTTATGTGTGTGTATACCCAACACACACACACCACAAACATACATATATACACACACACAGTCATATATAAAAATATAGACACATCATATATATATATATATATATATATATATATATATATATATATATATATAGACATACACACATACTCATATATACTAATCTTTATATATGTGTGTCTATGTAGGTATACATACTAACACATATGGTTGTGTGTGTGTGTATATATAATTGTGGGTATGTATACCCAACACACATGCACACCACACACATGTCTATAACACATACGTCTATGTTGTCACACACAAATATATATATATATACCCAACACACACTCAATTATATTTTAATATATGAATATATATATCTGTGTGTTATATATATATATATATATGAGTGTGTGTGTGTGTGTGTATGTGTGTGTGTGTTTGTGTGCCTATATGCATGTATGTAGAGACCACAATACGCACACACACAAACACATGCTCTTAATTGTATATATATAGACACACACATAGAGACTAGTATGTATGAGTGCGTGGGTATCTATATATATATACTATTGTGAGTATGTGTTTGCGTGTGTGTGTGTGTCTACATACATGCATACAGACACACACACTCATATATATTGATTTATACACACACACACAGATATATATATACATACATATATTAAAATATAATAAACACACACATAAAGAATTATATATATGAGTGTGTATTTGTATGTGTGTATGTTGGGTATACATACTCATAAC
>JACERR010000105.1:67500-103774 GCA_016760335.1 Gastrodia elata
ATTCACAATTGTATATAAATATATCGACACAAACACATACAAACACAACCACAAACACACACACACACCAAACTCACAAAACACATATAACACTCATATATACTAATATCTATGTGTGTGTGTTTGTATGTATATGTATAAATATATAGACACACACATACAAACACACACACAAATACGCACACACACACACACACACACAAAACACACATAACACTCACATATATTAATGTTTTTGTGTGCGTGTTTGTGCCTGTATGTGTGTGTATCTCTATATATATGCATACAGACACACACACCCATATATACACACACAAGTATGTGTTTATACATACATGTATATATATAACACATATGTGTGTGTGTTTGTTGTGTGTGTGTGTGTGTTCAAATACATGTCTATATATATGTATATATGTATATCACACACACATAGATATATATAACACATATGTGTGTGTGTCTATAAATAGAGATAAGTATATGTGATTATGTGTGTGTGTGTGTGTTTATATAAGTATATACGGCTGTAAGTATGTACACACACACACACACACACATGGAGATAAGTAAATATAATGTGTATGATGTGTGTGTATACATGTATGTAAAGATACACACATATGTATACATGAGTATGTATACCCAACTCAATATATTTATATACAATTATGAGTAGGTATACCAAACACACACACACACATATATATACCTGCGCGCGCGCGCGCGCGCACGCACCACACACACATCTATATATATATATATACACACACACTCATATATACTAATCTCTATGTGTGTGTCGATGTGTATCAAAATATAATAATATATAGGCACACACATAGAGATTAGTATATATGAGTCTGTTGTGTGTGTGTTTCTATATATAATATATGTGTGTATGTGTGTGTGTCTATATATTCTTATACAGTTGTGACTATATATACCCAACACACACACACACACACATATATTTATACATATATATATATATACACATACAGACATACACACACTCATATTTACTAATCTTTATGTGTGTCTATGTGTGTGTTTGTGTCACAGCCGTATATAAATATATAGACACACACACGTATGTGTTGTATACATATATATATAGACACATACACACATAGAGATATATATAAATAAATAAATAAATATAATATATATATATATATATATATATATAATATATATATATATATGGATACCTAACTGCACACAGTCACATAAAGATTAGTATATATGAGATTGTGTGTGTGTGTTGGGTATATATACACACAAATGTATATTTATATATAGACAGACATAGATATGAATATGTGTGTGTCTTTGTGTACCTATGTGTGTGTGTGTATGGTATGCATACTCACAACCGTATATAAATAAATTATCATATCCTTATATATGAATATAATATATATATATATATATATATATATAGACATACACACACACAAATATACACATATAGAGATTAGTATATATGAGTATGTGTGTGTTTGGTATACATACACACATATATAGAATTAAAATATATGCATATATGTAGAGACACACACACATACAAATTAGTGTATATATATATATATATATGTGTGTGTGTGTCTCTACATACATGCATACAGACATATACCCTATATACGTATCCTCATGTGTGATAACATATACGTGTGTGTGTTTGTTCGGATATACATACTCACAATTGTATATACGATTGTGAGTATATATATATATATATATATAGATACATATTCATATGTCTATATATGAGAATGTATAGCCAATACACGCACACATATACTAATCTCTATGTGTGTGTGCATGTATGTATTTATATATATACACACACACTCACTTATATATACTATGTGTATATATACATGTGTGTATAAATATATATCTATAACTCACAACCGTATATATGGGCACACACAGACACACGCACACAAACACACACACAAATACTTACACATAGAGATTAGTATATATGATTGTGTGTGTGTGTGTGTGTGTTGGGTATACATACTCATAACAATATATAAATATTTAAACACACACGTATCTGTTATAATACATACGTGTGTGTTAACACATGTAGACACACACACACATAAATACACACACACATACACGTGCTCATAAATTAATCTATGTGTGTCTACATATTTATATACATGCATACAGATAGACACACATACTCATATATATAAGTGTTGTGTGTGTTGGATATGCATACTCATAATTATATATAATTTGTGTGTGTGTGTATGTTAGGTATATATACATATATATATAAGTGTTGTGTGTGTTGGATATGCATACTCAAAATTATATATAAATATATGAGTGTGTTCATGTGTGTGTGTGTGTGTGTGTGTATGTCTATTTATAAATATATACGGCTGTGAGTATTTATACCCTACACACACCTAGAGATTAGTATATATGAGTCAACACACACACACACAAGCACACACATATATAGATTAATATATATAAGTGTGGGTGTTTGTGTGTGTCTCTACAGCATGCATACAGACACAACGTGTATATATATATATACCCAACACACACACACACACAAAATGACACACACATACACACACACACATGGAGATTAGTATATACGATTATAAGTATGTATATAAACATATACACACAGTCATATATATTAATCTCTATGTGTGTGTGTATTTGTGTCTATGTGTGTCTATATATTTATATTAATAATCATATATATATATATATGAGTGTGTGTGTGAGTGTTAGTATAAAATATATATATAGACACTCTCATGTACATGTTATATATAAATATATATTCACACACAGATACGTGTTATATACACACACACAATCTCCATCTGTATATACACACACACAAATCTCCATGTGTGTGGGTGTGTGTTTGTATATTTATATATGCCAATATATATAGATACACAAACAAACACACGCACACACACACACACACACTCATACATACTAATCTCTATGTGTGTGTGTGTGTCTATATATATAAGCGTAAATTAATATACAGACACACATATACTACATGTGGATTAGCTTATATGTGTGTGTGTGTGCAGTGTCTATATATATAGGCATGTATAAATATATAGACACACACACATGTAGATTTGTGTTTGTGTGTGTGAGCGTGATGTGTGTATGTGTGGTGGGTATAAATACTCACATATATATATATAACACACACACGCACACATGGACATACATATAACATATACATGTGTATTACAGTTGTGTCTCTATATATTTATATGCAGTTTTGAGTATGTATGTATATAACCAACACACACACACACATATACATACTCACAACTATAAATAAATATATAGACACACACACGTAATACATACGTATGTATTATATATCCTCATATACAAGTTGTGGGTATGTCTACCTAACACACACACACACTCATCAAGTTTAGTATATATGAGTGACTTTGTGAGTGTATGTGTATGTGTTGGGTATACATACTCACAACCATACTACGTGTGTGTGTATACCTAACACACACACTCAATATATATATTTATACACACATACACACACATACTTATCTCTATATACAAATATATAGTTGTGAGTATGTATACCCAACCCAAACACAGATAACTGTATAAAAATATATAGACTATGTATACACACACGCATGGAGATAAGTAAATAAATATGGTTGTGAGTATGTTTGTGTGGTGTATTATATATAGACATACATAGATGTGTATGTGTGTCTAAATATATACGATTGGGGTATACATACTCACAACCGTATACACACAGACACACACACACACACACACACACACATATATATATATATATATATATATATATATATATATATATTATCTTAGACACACACACCACAAACTCACACATAGAAACACATATAGATATAAGTATATATGAGTGCATGTGCGTGTGTTTATATAACAAAATAAGATAATATATACACACACACACGCACTCATATATATATATAATCACACACACTCATATATACTATCACCATGTGTGTGTTATCTATATAACACAAATAGAGATAAGTACATATGAGTGTCTGTATCTGCATATTTACATGATTGTGTGTGTGTGTGCGCGCACACACACACTCATATATACTTATCTATACTCACACACGCACACTCATATATATTAATCTCTATGTGTGTGTGTGTGTGTGTATATGTATATATATATATAACACCCACATATATATTTTTCTCTGTGTGTGTGTTTTTGTATGTGTATATGTACATATATATGAATATTTATATCATATACATGCACACACACATACACACACACACACACACTCATATATACTAATCTCTATGTATGTGTGTTTGTGTGAATATATAACTGTGTATGTATTATATATATGTATATATATATATACATGCATATAACACATATCTGTGTGTGTCAATATATTTATATAAATACACACACACACACTCATATATACTTATATACATATATATATATATATATATATATATATATGTATAACATTTATATAACATATGTCTGTGTGTCTATTATAAATATATACGGTTCTGAATATGTATACACAACACACACATAGAGATTAGTATTTATGAGTGTGTGTGTATGTGACACATACACACACAAACACATACATATAGAGATTAGTATATATGAGTATGCGTATTTTTGTGTGTGTCTCTATATACATGGATACAGACACAATGTGTGTATATATTATATATATATTACCCAACACACACACCACACACTGCACACAGCACACACACACACACACATGGAGATTAGTACAGTTATGAGTATGTATATAAACATATAAACATGCTTATATATACTAATCTCTAAGATTAGTTATATGTATTCCCCAACACACACCCACTCACACTCATATATACTTATCTCTATATTTTAATATATATCTGTATATATATCTAGTGTGTATAGAGATTAGTATATATGAGTGTGTGTATGGGTGTGTCTATATGCATGTATGTAGAAACATGCAGATACGAAACACATACCCACAACATTATATATATATATATATTATATATATATATATATATATATAACATAGATACACATATACACACATACCACATACATACACTCATATATACTAATCTCAATATGCCTATATATATACAGTTGTGAGCATGTGTTTGTATGTGTGTGTGTGTCTCTACATACAGCGTACCGACACAGAGACACACACACACATATAACCTAATCTTTACACACACACACACACACACAGACACACACACACAATAATATATATATATATACATGTATTAAAATATAATAAACATGCACACATAGTGATATGTATATATGAGTGTGTGTGTGTATGTGTGGGTTGGGTATATATAAATATGTGTATGTGTGATAATACACATGTATGTGTTATATACATGTGTGTGTGCGTATTGGGTATAAATACTCATAACAATATATACACACACACAATCGTATGTGTTAATATGTATACCTACATAGATGCACACATAGAGATTAGTATATCTAAGTGTGTGTGTGTGTGTGTGTGTGTGTGTCCAAATATATATCTGTACGGTGTGTATGTGTATTTATATATATCTGTGTGTCCATATATTATAGGTACAGTATGTGTGTCATATTTTTATATGAGTGTGTGTGTGTATTTATATATGTTTGTATTTATGTCTGTGTGTGTTGGGTATGCACACACAAATAGATAAGTATACATGAGTGTGTGTGTGAGGCTGTCTGTGTCTAAATTTATATATATATATATATATATTTATAACACACATATGTCTGTGTGTGCATTGGGTATACATACACACAACCCTTCACAAATGTATATAAATATATAGACACACACATGCAAACACACACATACAAATAAAACACACGATAACACTCATATATACAAATTTTTATGTGCGTGTTTATGTTTGTGTGTGTGTGTTTGTCTGTCTATATACATGCATACAGACACAAACACTCATATATAGACACTCACAGATATGTGAATATATATACATGTATAGATATAACACATATGTGTGTGTGTTTATTTATGTGTATGTGTGTCTTAACATATATGCATACAAACACACACACACACACGTATGTGTTATATACTAATCTCTAAGTCTTTATATATATATATATATATATATATATATATATATATGTATATCATGTCACACACATAGATATATATAACACCTACGTGTGTGTCTATAAATAGTAAGTATATATCTGTATGTGTGTATATATATATATACATATATATATATAATTGTGTGTATGTAAACACACACACACACATATATATATATGTGTATGTATACACACACACACACACACATAAATACACACAAACACATAACACATGGAGATTAGTATATATGAGTGTGTGTGTGCGTATGTGTGTGTGTGTTGGGTGTATATACTCGCACACACACACACACACATATATATAATCTCTGTTTGAGTATGTATACCCAACACACACACACTCACACATATATATAGAGACACACATACATGCACATATATATATAGACACACACCACACTCATATATACTAATATCTATGTGTATGTGTTTATGTGTGTGTGTGTGTATGGATACCCATTCTCATAATACATGTATATACCATATATGTGGGTATGTGTGTGTGTGTGTGTACCTATAACACATACGTCTATGTGTGTTAGTGTGTATGTCTATATGCATAGAGATCTGTATATATATATGAGTGTGTGTGCGTGTGTGTAGGCACACATAGACAAACACACACCACATGGAGATAACACATACGATTGTGAGTGTGAGTATGTATTATATGTTCTTATATGTGTTTGTGTGTGTGCGACACCCCTGTATATAGAGACACACACACACATCTATAAGGGTGTCTATATATATCTGTGTGTGTGTGTGCATGTTGGGTAAACATTCTCAAAATTGTTTATTAACACACACATATGTGTTATATACATGTATACATACTCACATAGTTGTGCGTGTGTGTATGTTAGATATATATAGACACACACACACACATACTCATCTCTATATACATGTATAAAATACATGCATGTGTGTCTCTATATAATTATATACGGTATGTGTGTGTTTGTGTGTGTGTATTGTGTATACATACTCATATAACAATTTGTATATATATATATATAAGCACACATATCAAGTTGTGAGTATGTATACCCAACACACACACACTCATATATAGTTGTAAGTATGTATATCTACACACACACATATACATACATACTCATATATATTAATCTCTATATGTGTGTGAGTATGTATACCTGACACACACACACACACACTCATAAAGATTAGTATATCTCAGTGTGTGTATGTGTTGGGTATATATACTCACAACTATACTAGGAGTGTGTGTATACCCAACACACACACATACAATTTATATATACATACACACATATTTATCTCTATATAAATATATAGTTTTGAGTATGTATACCCAACACACACAGACAACTGTATATAAATATATAGACTATACACACACATACATTGAGACAAGTATATATACGGTTGTGAGTATGAATGTGTGTGTATCTAATATATACAGTTGGGGTATACGAACTCACAACCGTATATACACCCACACCCACACACACACACACACACACACACATATATATATATATATATATATATATATATATATATATTATCTTGACACACAAACACACCCACACATACACATAAACACACACACACCACACAAACACTCATAGAGATAAGTATATATGAGTGTTTGTGTTTATGTATGCATATATGACAAAATAAGGTATTATATATAGACACACCATGCACTCATATATATATATATATATATACACACCCCATATATACTTATCTCCATGTGTCTGTGTTGTTCATATAACACATATGGAGATAAGTATATATAAGTATATGTGTCTTATATTTATATGAGTGTGTGTGTGTGTGTGCACACTCTATATACTTATCTCTATGTGTATGTGTTAGTGTGTGGTGTGTGTGTGCATGTATATAAATATTATATCATATACATGTACACACACATATAATATACTAAATTATATTTGTGTGTGTTCATGTATATTGTATGTGTATGTGTTATATACTTGTTATATATATAGATATATATACATCTATATAATATATACGTATGCAGTGTCTACATTTTTATATAGATGCACGCACACATAGAGATAAGTAAATATAAGTGTGTGCGTCTATATATATATATATATATATATATATATATATAGATGTGCAACACACAGACACACACACACACACACATATATATCACACACATATACACACATATTTATACATGCACACATACATATATACTTATATACACATGCACACACCCACACACTCATATACTAATATCTATGTGTACGTGTTTGTGTGTTTCTATATGTGTATGTGTTAGATATATATATATATATATTATATATATATATATATATATATAATATACATGTGTGTCTCTCTATATTTATATAAACACCACATACACACACATAGAGATTAGTATATATATATATATATATATATATGGATGTGCGCACACAACACACCCAAATATATTCATATACATCATATGTGTGACACAACACACATATAGAGATTAGTATATATATATATATATATATATATATATATATAAATGCACGCACACACAAACACGTATAAAAAGTGTTTGTGTTGGGTATACACACTCATATATACTAATCTCCATGTGTGTGCAAAAGATGTGTGTGTGTGTGTGTTGGGTATACGCACCCCACGTATACTAATGTATATATATGCCTATCTCTATGTGTATGTATTTGTGTGTATTGGGTATGTACTCACATGTATATATATGTATATGTATATGTGTTTGTGTCTATATATATCTATATATGTAACACACAATAGAAATTAAAATATTATTGTATATCCAATATGTTTGTAAATTAAATAAGAGCATGAGTATGTACATATACTCAAATTGTATGCATATGATTAAATAACATATATATACTAATTTCTATTTGTGTGTGTCCTAGATAAGTCTGTAGAACTAGTATAATACACTATAGAGATATAGTAAATATGGGTTATATATTCATAACCTTATATGTGTGACACAACACACTCATAAGAAATTAGTATATATATTGTATAACCAATACACACACACTCATAAATACAATCACTATATGTGTGTGTCTAGATAATTAAATATACCCTTGTATAAAATATATAGAGATTAGTTATACTTATTATTACCCAACCCACAAACACTTATATATACTAATCTCTCTATATATATATGTGTGTGTGTTGTGTGTGTTGGGCGTAAATATATATACTAATCTCTATATGTACATGAGTATGGATACCCAACTACACACACATAGAGATAAATAGTATATATATATTTGTTAGGATACGAGTGTATGTATACCCAACACACACACCAACTAATCTCTCACACACACATGGAGAGTAGTATATATGAGTGTGTATACCTACACACCACACATATTTTATGCATGTTTGTGTGTGTGTGCGTATATATAATACATTTTATATATTTATGTTGGGTATACATACACACACACAGAAACATATATTTTTACTTATTTATGTTATATATATTATATATATATATGAGTGTGTGTGTATCTATAATATGTATATATGTGTGTGTCTAATATATATATATATATATATTATATCTATATATAAATTAATATATACATGTAATAATATACACACACCACACATAGAGATTAGTATTATGTGTGTGCATGTATTTAAATATATAACACATATGTGTATATGTTTATATTTCTATACGGTTGTGATATAAATATAGACACACACACACACACATATATGGTGTTGGGTATACATACTTACTATCATATACAAATACATAGACACACATAAAGGTAACTATATGTATAAATTAATATCTATGTTTTTGTGTGTGTGTTGGGGGTATACATACATGGAAATAAGTTGATATGTGTGTGTGTGTTGGATATACATTCATGGAAAATAGTAATATATGTGTGTGTGTTTAGGTTTACATACAACCCATATATAAATATATAGACAACATACACGCATATGTTATCACATAGACAACAGATAATGTTTGTGTATGTATGTGTGTGTATCTATCTAAATATATATATATATATAGCTGTGAGTATGTATATATATATATAGACTCACATAGACACACAAACACACATCTCTAATATATATGGGTTGTATATATATGTATATAGACACACATAGACACACACACACTACATAAATACATATAGGCACACACACTCAGGTATACCCAACACACACACATAGAAATACACACACACATGGAGATAAGTAAATATAGGTTTATGACACACACGCACACACAAATACACACACAAACACACACACCGTAGGTAGTAGTGTATATGAGTGTGTGTGTATGTGTGTGTTTATGTGCATGTGTGTGTGTGTCTTTATGTTTGTATGTAGAGATACACGCAAACACACACACACGCACATTCATATATACTAATCTTGATGAGTGTGCATTTGTGTTTGTGTTATAATCATATATAAATATATATATATATATATATATATATATATATATACAATATACACTACACAACACACACACACTCATATATATATTTATATAGGCACACATATAACATACTCACAATGTGTGTGATAAAACACTCATATATACTGACCTCTATGGTGTGTGTTTGTGTGTGTATCTCTACACATGCACCCACAACACACAAAACACACACACATAGAGATTAGTATATATGTGTGTGTGTGTGGTGTGTTGGGGTATACATACTTATAATCATATATATAGTTAGATACACATATATATACTAATCCCTTTGTGTGTCTAGTGTGCCTATATATTGACACACCACATATATCTGTATATACCAATCTCTAAGTGTGTGTGTGTGTGTTTGGGAATGAGTATGTATACCCAATACACACACACATCACGGTTTTTATATGTATATATTATATATATATTATATATATTATATATATATATTTATATATATATGCACACACACATAGACACACATTTATACAATATTGGGTTTATAGACCAATAGCCATATATAAATATACATACGAACAACTATAAATAAATATTAGACTCTCACAAGTATGAGATAATATATATATATATATATATATATATATATGCATACATACATATACGCACACATATAGATTTATATTGAGTGTGTGTGTGTGTTGGGTATACATATACTCATAACTATATATAAATATATATACACACACTCACACACACATACACAAACTTATATATATATATATATATATAATATATATACAGCTATGAGTATATATAGATACACACACATAGAGATTAGTATGTATGAGTGTGTGTGTGGGGGGGTGTTTGTATGTATATATAAATACACACACATATAGACACACACACACAAATACACAATATGTTTATAAATATATAGATAGACACAAATACACACATATATCACACACAAACACACATAAAAATATGTATATATAAGTATTTATGTGTGAATATTATATACTAATCTCTATGTGTGTGGGTTTGTGTGTGTTGAGGTGTACATACTCACAATTGTATACACACAACATGCACATATATATACTCATAATTGTATGCCACACAAACACACACACGCAACACACAAACACACACACACAGAGTTTAAGTTTATAATCTCTATGTGTGTGTCAATATATATAATATATATATATATATATATATGAGTTGGTACACCCCAACACACACTTGGAGTTAAGTATATATGAGTGGTGTGTGTGTATGTGTATGTGTGTGTGTGTATACTTATATACAGTTATGAGTATGTGTGCCCAACAGTCATATATACTTATCTCCATGTATGTATGTGTGTATGTATTGGGTATACAAACTCACAACCGTATATAAGTATACACACACACACGCGCTCAATATACTAATCCTCTTTGTGTGTATGTTATGTGTGTGGTTGTATGTATACACACTCATATATACATATATATTTGTGTGTATGTCTATATGTGTGTATATATAATATATATATATTAATTACATCATTGTTTGTATGGCTACGACTATATATACACATCAATATATATATATATATATATACACACTGACTTCCGTATATATTGTGTATGTGTCTAAGCATTATGAATATATATCACACACACTCACATAGAGAAAATTATATATTATATATATATATAATATATGTATATGTATATGTCTTATATACATGTATATATCCACACAGACACGCACTCATATATACTGATCTCCATGTGTGTTTGTGTGCGTGTGTATATACGTTTGTGTACGTGTGTGAGTATGTCTGTGTCATATATATATATAATTGTGAGTATGTATATATATATTCTTATACACACACACACTACATACACTCAGATATACTCAACACACACTCACACAGAAACACACACACATGGAGATAAGAATATAAGTTTGTGACACACACGCACACACAGATATGCACACAAACACACATACATAGAGATTATAATATATGAGTGTGTGTGTGTGTGTATGCATATTTCTGTGTGTGTTTGTGTGTGCGTGTGTGTCTGTCTATATGTATGTATATAGAGATATAACACACAAACACACACTCATATATACTAATCTCAATGAGTGTGTCTTTGTGTTTGTGTCACAATTATATATAAATATATATATATATATATAGACACACACATACACATATATATTTATATCGATAAGGCATATAATATACTCACAATGTGTGTGATAACACACATATATACTAATCTCTATGTGTGGTGTGTGTGTGTTTGTGGTGTACATCTTTACACGCACACACACACACACACAAATACACACACATAGAGATTAGTATATATGAGTGTGTGGTGTGTGTGTGTGTGTGCGTGTGTGTGTTGGTATATATACTCATAATTGTAATAAATATATAGAACTTACAACTGTATATATATTTAGACACACATATTTATACTATCTATATCTGTGTGTCTATGTGTGCCTATATATTGACAAACACACACATATATGTATATACAAATCTCTATGTGTATGTGTGTGTGTGTTGGGTATGAGTATGTATACTCAATATACACACATCAAAGTTATATATATATATATATATATATATATACATATAAAGGCACACACAACACACATATATATATACAGTGTTGTGTATATATATAACAACTTTATATGAATATACATACTCATAACTGTATATAAATATATTGACTCTCATATGTATGAGATAATCATATATATATATATATATACACACATACATACATACGTACATACGTACATACACTCACACATAGAGATTTATATTGAGTGTGTGTGGTGCGTGTGTGTTGGGCATACATACTCAACCATACATAAATATATACACACACTCACATACACACACACACACACCTTATATATTATATATATATATAATATATATCTTTGTACAGTTATGAGTATATATATAAACACACACACACACAAGATTAGTATGTATGTGTGTCAGGGTGTGTGGGTGTATGTGTCTGAATATATATATATATATATAAATATATACACAAACACACATAGAAATATTAGTATATATGAGTATGTGTATGTGTGTATGTTACATACTAATCTCTATGTGTGTGGGTTTGTGTGTGTTGGGTATACTTACTCACAATCGTATACATTACACCACACACACAAACACACACACTAGAGATAAGTATATAATCTCTATATGTATGTCTATATATATATATGAGTGTGTGATACCCAGCACACACATAACCACACACATTTATGTTTATATACGGTTATGTGAGTAGTTTATACCCTATACACACACACACAAATGGAGATAAACATATATGACTGTTTGTGGTTGTGTGTGTTGGGTAATGTGTCGATATATATATATAAATATATAGACACAACACGAACACACACCACACACCTCACACACACTTATAGAAATTAGTATATATGAGTATGTGAGAATGTGTACCCACACCTAAAGACACAATCGTATATAAATATATATAGATGCACTCATTTATACTAATCTCTATGTGAGTTTCTATGTATGTAATCTCAATGTGTTGGGTATATATCACACAAATCTATATATGTGTGTAAGTGTGTGTGTGTGTGTTGTAGTCTATGTGTGTGGGTATGTATGTACATGGTTGTGAGTATGTATACACAACCCACACAAAAACATACACGATAGAAATTAGTATAAATGAATGTGTGTGTGTCTGTGTGTCCACACATACTCATATATGCTAATATATATATATATATATATATATATATAGGCACACACAACCATGAGTGTGTGAGTATGTATATCTAACACACAAAAACACACACATATATAAAGAATTGTATATATGATTGTCACACACACACACACAAATATTTGTATATTTATATATGGTGTGTGTGTGTTTGTGTTTATGTTATTTATACTATGATTATGAGTTTGGATACCCAACACACACACAAAACATACACACATACTCGCATATACTAATCTTTATTGTGTCTCTCTATGTGTGTGTTTATATTTATATATGGTTGTGAGTATGTATAGTCCAACACACACACAATCACACAAACACACAAGTATATATACACAATTATGAGTATGTATACTAAATATATACACATACACACTCATATATACTAATCTCTATATGTGGTTTGGTATACATGTGTATGTCTGTGTGTATACATGTCTATACTACACATATGTAGTGTGTGTGTGTGTCTATATATAGACACTGTATGTGTTATATACTTGTATAAATAAGACACACAATAGAGATTAGTATATATATTTGTGTGTGTGTATTTATATGTATATAAACAAATATATATATATATATATATATATGAGTGTTGTGTGGTGTGTGTGGTGTGTGGGTATACATACTCACACACTCATATATACTCATCTATATAATTGTGAGTATGTATACCCAATACATATACACACCCACAAAGAGATTAGTATATATTAGTGTGTGTGTGTGTGTATGTTGGGTATATATACTCACACCATAAATAAATATAAACCACACACACACAGTCACATATATTGAACTCTATGTGTATGTTTTTGTGTCTATATATATGTATTGTCACATAGAGATCAGTATATATGAGTTTTATGCATGTATGTGCCTATAGTGTATGAGTATGTTTACATGTGTGTGTGTGAGTATATATACTAATCTCTATGGTGTGTCTGTGTGTGCCTATATATATATACATCATAGAGAAAAGTACAAGTTCATATATATATAGACACATGCACTCACACAAACACACACACACACACTCATATATACTAATTTTTATGTGTGTGTGCACGTATGTGTCTATATATTTATATATGGTTGTGAGTATTGTATACCCAACACACACACTCATATATACAAATATCTATGTATGTGTGTGAGAATAAGATTGTGAGTATGTATACCCAATACATCTATACACATATAGAGATTAGTACATATGAGTGTGTGTCTATAAACACACACACACACACACAAATACACACACATAGAGATAAGTATATAATCTCTATAAATATATATATATATATATTTATTTATTTATATGAGTTTGTATACCCAACACACACACACACACACATATGTTATATAAGGTTATGAGTATGTATACCCAATACACATACACATACATAGACACATAGACAAATATACACACATTGAGATAATTAGATATAGTGTGTATGTGTGTATGTTGGGTATGTGTGTATATATAAAATATATAGACACACACACACAAAAACAAACACCATAGAGATTAGTATATATGAGTGTGCAAGTATGTATACCCACACTTGAACACATAATCGTACATAGGCAAACACTGATATATACTAATCTCCTTGTGTGTGTATTTGTGTGGGTGCCTATTTATTTATATATATATATATATATAGACACAAACCTTAACACACACACTCATATATACTTATCTCTATGTATGTGTATTTGTGTGTATATGTATGTATATTTGTGTGTGTGTAATCTCTATGTATTAGATATATATACTCACAATAGTATTTATATATATCTACAGGTGTGTGTGGGTGTGTGTCTATATATATATGAATGTATATATATATATATATATTTATACATATTTATTTGAGTGTGTGTGTGTGCTAGGTATATAAACTCACAATCATATATAAATATACAGATACACACATATATGTGTTATATACATGTATATATACAGATACACACACACACATAGAGATAAGTATATATGAGTGTGTGTGTGTGTGTGTTTAGTATGATTATGTATACCCAACACACACAACACACACACACTTATATATACCTAATATTTGTATATATATATATATATATATATATATATAGATGTGTAAACATAGTCGCACACACACACACACTTATATATATGGATGTGTGTGTGTGTGTGTGTGGTTGTATATGTGAGTATGTATACCCCACATACCATGTCTATATATTTATATATTTTATATACATTTGTGTGTATACCCAACACACAAACTCACACGTGCAAAATACCCAACACACACACAGTCATATAGGAGTGAAAGTGTGTATACCCAATACACACACACACATACGTGTGTGTGTGCATGTGTGTGTGTCTATATATGTATATAATGCATACATGTGTTTATACGAATATATATGAGTGTGTGTGTGGTTGTACATACATATACTTATTTTTATGTATATGTGTTGTGTATATCTATGAGTGTGTGTGTGTGTGTGTTGGGTATATATACTCTATGTTTGTGTGTTGGGTATGGATACTCACATGACTGTGAGTATGTAATATACAACACAAACACACATATGCATGTGTTATATACAAGTATATGAGCGTGTGTGTTTGTCTTTATGTGTGTATTTGTCTGTATGTGTGTGTAGAGATTAGTATATATGAATATGTGTGTGTGTGTGTCTACATAGAGATAAGTATAATGATATGTGTATGTTGGGGTAAACACACAAATAGAGACATCTCTATATGAGTGTGTGACCACTTAAACATACTTCACACACACACAAACAAAAACATACACACACACACACACAAACAAATAACATTACACACACACACACGCACTCTATATCAAGAGATCAGTATAAGTATATCTCTTTATGTGTGTATGTGTGTTGTGTTGTGTGTTCTATTGGTGTGTGTTTTGTGTGCTATACATGCATATAGACGTTAGTATATATACTAATCTATGTGTGTGTGTGTGTTGGGTATACCACCTTCCAATCATATATGAGTGTGTGTGTGTGTGTGTGTGTGTTGGCTATACACACTTTCAATCATATATGAGTGTGTGTACATATATATAATATATATACATGTGTATTGGGTATACATACTCACATATATATACACACACACATCCATATACATAAGTGTGTGCGTGTGCAACTATGTACATAACCCATTTGTGTGTGGGTCCGTATATTTATATACGATTATGAGTATGTATACCCAGCACATGCACACACTCACACAAATATAAATATATATATATATACCTTCATATATATGTATAGACACACACACACACACCAACACACACATAGAAATAAGTATATATATATATATACACCCACACACACCCACAGATATATATATACTGTTGTGAGTACATATACCCAATACATAGAGATTACACACATAAATAAAAATACCACACACACGCACACACACACAAATACACACACATGGAGATAAGTTTATATGAGTGTGTGTGTGTTGGGTTTATATTTATATATAAATATATATATATATATATATATATATATATATATATATCTATATATGCACCACACACACAACACTCACACATGGAGATTATTCATAATGTTTAAACACATACCAATATATACGGAAGTGAGTGTGTGTATATACTATATATATGAATGCGTATACCATAGTCATAAACCACACAAATATTAGTGTAAATTAATATATATATATATATAGACACACACCCACACATGTAGATAAGTATATATGTATATATGAGTGTGTGTACATACACACACATACAAATATACACACATAAAGATTAGTATATATGAGTGTGTGTGTGTGTGTGTGTGTATACTTAATATACGGTTGTGAGTTTTGTATACCCAAACACATACACACATACACACATGGAGCTACGTATATATAAGTGTTTTGTATAAATACTCACAATTGTAAATAAGTATGCACATACATACACACACACACACCCACACAACTCATATATAACTTATTCTCCAAGGTGTGTGTGTGTGATTGGTTTATACTACTAACAACCGTATATAACATAAACATGTGTGCCTATGGGATATACACACTCATATATATTATATATTATATATATATATCTATTGACACACACATAGAGAATTATATACTATCTCTATGTGTGTGTGTGTGTATACAATATGAGTATGTATGTGTGTGTGTGTATACGATTGTGCATATGTATACCCAACCACACAAACCCACACACATGGAGATTAGTATATAATAAACACACACACACATACTGATATATACTTATTTTATGTGTGTGGGTGTGGTGTATATGTATATTTATATAAATATACTAATCTCTATATATGTGTGTTTGTGTGTGTTTTGTGTCTATCTATATATTTATAAATATAGTGTGTATTTATGTGTGTGGTGTGTCTGTGTGGTGTGGATTTATATATACATACAAACACCCACACACACCACACTAATATATACTAATCTCTAAGTGTTGTGTATCTATTATATACTATATGTGTATAATAAATGTATAATTATCTCATATGTGTAAGAGTCTAAATATTTACATACAATTATGAGTATGTATCTTTATATATGGTTATGGGTGTACAAACACCCAATATTGTATAAATGTGTGTGCATAATATATATATATATATATATATATATATATATATACCATATAAAAACCTAGATGTGAGTGTGTATTGGGTAATACATACTCGTACCCAAAATATACACACATCACACACTTAGAGATTTGTATATACATATATGTGTGTGTGTCAATATATAGGCACACATAGACACACTACATAGGTAATTAGTATATATATGTGCTTATAACTATATATTCGGTTTGTCAGTTCTACACCTTTACATACAATTATAAGTATGTATACCTAACACACCCACACACACACACAACATATATACTAATCCTATGTGTATTTGTTTGTGTGTGGTGTGTGTAGAGGACACACACACACAAACACAAACATGTAGAGGTTAGTTTATATGTGTGTTATCACACATATATGAGTATGCTATATGTGTTTCTATATAAATATATATATGAATGTGTGTGTGTCATATATATATTATATATCTGTGTATACTTGTATATAAGAGTATATGCATATGTCTATTTATATAAATGGGAATGTATATAACACATACATGTTGTGTGTGCATTAGGTAGACACACACATTGAGATTAGTATATATGAGTGTGTGTGCGTGTGTGTGTGTGTGTGTGTATGTGTGTGTATCTGTGTGTGTGTATATATATATATAGACACCACACACATGTGCGCGCCACTCATATATAATAATCTCTATGTGGTATACCCAAACATACACAGACATATGTGTTATATACATGCCGAATATATATATAAACACACACACATACACTCATATATACTAAAATCTATGTGTATGTGTGTTTTATATATATATATATATATATATATTATATATATGTATATATGTATATATATTTCCACAGCCCCATATATATAGAGATGTGTGTGTGGTGTGTATCTATGTGTGTCTATATATAGTATGTACATATATATATATATATACATACTCACAGCCATATAAATATATAGATACACACACATACATACACACATATCTGTGTGGGGTGTGATAACATATACGTGTGTGCGTGTCTATATATTTATATATGGTTGTATGTATACCCAACACACACATATATATATACTTATTTCATGAATGTATATCCAACACACACACACATATATACTCATTTCCATGTATGTATATCTAACACACACACAAACAGACATAGAGATTAATTTATACATATACTTACCTTTATGTGTGTCTATATTTTTATATTTAATAGTGAGTATGTATACCCAACACCGTATATATATTGTGTGGTGTGTGTGTGGTGTCTATATTTATATCACAACCATATAGAAAAATATAAACACACACATATGTGTTGGATATTTAAATACATGCACACGCATATATACTAATCTCTATGTGTGTGTGTTTTATATACAGGTATATATAGATATATATTATATGCACACACATACATATATATTATAGATACATACACACTCATATATAGATATATATATATTATATATATTAGATATTATATATATATATAATAACACAAACACACACACACAAACATTTACTTTCTCTCTATGTGTGTGTATGTATACCCAACATAAATATGTATAAAATGTATTTTATATATATATATACCACCACACAACCACACACACATACACACACACACAAACACACATAAAATGTGTGTTGGTGTTGGGTATACACACACTCATTTGCTAATATAATATATATATATATATATATATATATGTGTGTGTGTGTGTGTTTGTATGTATGTTGGGTATCCATACTCATTGTACACAGAGATTAGTATATATATTATATGCCCAACAAACACACATACATAGATATTAGTATATATAAGTGTTTGTGGGTTGGGGTAAATAATAAGTATACTAATCTCTCTATATTTTATACATGGGTATACTTATCTAGACACACACATATAGTGATTAGTATTTATGAGTGTGTGTGGTTTGGTAATACAATACATATACTAATTTCTATGAGTATGCTGTGTTACATAAATAATGTATATGAATATAGATCCCATATTTACTAATCTCTATATGTATTTTACTAGGTCTATAGACTTATCTAGACACACACACATAGAGGTTAGTATATATGTGTTATAATAATCATATGCATACAATTTGAGTATATGTACATACTCACACTCTTATTTAATTTACAGACATATTAGATATATAATATTACTAATCTCTATTGTGTGTTATATATATAGACATATATAGATACACACACACATATAGATATAAATATATACATGTGATTACATACCGAATACACATAAACACACACACATAGAGATAGGTATATATCTACATTAGTATATGTGTGCCTGTATACCCAAGACACACACACTAATCTTTTGCACACACATGGAGATTTGTATATATGATTGTGTATACCCAATACAAACACTTTTTATATGTGTTTGTGTGTGCATGTATATATATATATATATATATGAATATATCTGTGTGTGTGTGTGTATGTGTGTGTCTATATGTTTAAATATAGCTGTTAGTATGCATATCCACACAAACAACACACTCATGAGTGTGGGTTGGGTATTACAATATATATATATACAAATCTCTATATGTGTTGTGTCACATATATGATGTATATATCTAGGTGTGGTGTGTGCATTACACATCCATATATGTGTAGTGTTTATGTTACACATCTATATATATATATATATATATACAAATATATATATATATATAGATATATAAAGAGAGAGAGACAAACACACACTCATATATACCTATCTCTATATTTGTGTATGTGGTGTATCTATATAAATATTGAGACACCAAATGTATGTGTTATATATATATATAACACATACACACATATATAAACACACAAGCACATATTCATAAAGATTAGTATATATGAGTGTGTGTGTGTGGCATGTGTATATAAGTGTATATGTATATGTGTGTGTGTAAATATGTGTGTGTGTATGTATATATATGTGTGTGTGTGTGTGTGTGTGTCTATGTGTTACACACACATATATATATATATATATATAGACACACGCACACACTTATATTTACTTATCTCTATATGAGTGTGTGTGTGTGTGCCTATATAAATATGTAGACAACCTATGTATGTGTTATATATATACATGCACACACACACACACACACACACACACACACACACCACATCTATATATATATATATATATATATATATATATATATATATATATATCGATGGGTGTGTGTATATATGGTTGTGAGTATGTATACCCCAACCATATATAGTTTAGATACACACACACAAATATGCCTCACAACCGTATATATATACTTGTCTCCATATGTGTGTGTGTGGATATAATCTATATATTTATATACAGTTATCTGTGTGTGTGTGTTGGGTATATATAATCATCATTGTATATTTATATATAGAGGATAAATATGTGTGTGTGTGTGCGTGTGTGTATATATCTCTGTATGTGTGTGTTGGGTGTGTGTTAGGTATCCCAACAACACACACACACATACACTACATACACTAACACACACACACACACTTATATACAGTAAATCTTCATATGCATTTTAATATATAAATAGATATGGTAGGTATATATGAATGTGTTGTGTGTGTGTGTTATATACATATATATATACATAATCTATATATATATGTATATTATATATATATATATACATCATATGTATCTATATATACATATATATATATATAACTCTATGTGTACATATATTATTTTATATATATGTATCACATATAGATTAGTGTAAGTGCACACATAACTCACACACACGTATTTGTTATATACATATTACTTATCTCCTATTGTTGTGTCACTCAGATATACAAATCTCTATGTGTGCATGTGTATGTGTGTGTGAGTATGTATACACACACACACATAAAGATAGTATATATACCAATGTGTGTGTGTGTATGTGTGTATGGGTGTTGGGTATATATTCTCATAACCATATATATACACACACACTCATATATATATATATATATATATAGATATATATAGAGTTGTGAATATAAATATTTAAACATATATTAAACTTGCACACATAAGGATTAGTATATATATCATATTACTTAGATTAGTATGTATGAGTATGTGTGTGTGTGTGTGAGTGTGTGTGTGTGTTGTGGTGTGGTGTGTTTCTATATATGAGTTGGACCTATGTATATATATACTCACAACCATACTAATTATGTGTGTGTGCGTGCATCTGTGTACACAAACATACACACACTCACTCATATATACTAATTTCTATGTATATATGTGTTTAGACACATCTTGTTAGGCACACATAATACACACAACGCATAACACTCATATATACATATATACAAGCAAAGATTAGTATATATGGTGTGAGTGTGTGTGTGTTTAATACTCAAAAGTGTTTCTGTCTATATATATTATACGGTGTGTGTGTGTGTGTGTGCCCATATTATACATCTCATGTGATATGCACACACATACACACACACCATATAGAGATTAGTAATATGAGTGTGTGTCACACAGACACACACATAGAATTTATATATATATCTATATATGTGTATGTTTGTGTGTGTGTGTGGTGTATGTGTATGTGTTATCACATATATGTGTGAGACATACTCATATATACTTATCTCCATGTTTGTGTATGTGTTATATATATGTATATAACACACACTCATATATACTAATCTCCATGTGTATGTGTGTATTTATGTGACATACACACTCATGTATACTTATCTCGATGTGTGTGTGCATATCTATATATACTTAAATATGTATATATATGAGTGTGTGCTTATGTGTGTATGTGTCTATGTATTTACAAATATACACACACATAGAGATTAATATATATGAGTGTCTATGTGTGTGTGTGGGCAGACATACTCACAACTATATAAATATAGGAGTATGTATACCCAACACACATACACACGCTCATATATAACATTCACTATGTGTGTCTATGTACATAACTATTTATACACACACAGGCACAAACACACACTCATATATATATATATATATATATTTATACGTGTGTGAGTGTGTGTGTGTTAGGTATACATACTCATAATTGTATACCCACTCAACACAAACACACACACACATACACACACACAGAGTCATGTATACTGATCTCTGTAAGTATGTTTGACACAGACATACACAATAACACATATACAGTTGTAAGTATGTATACCCAACACACACACACACTCATATTGTAATCCTTATGTGTGTGTGTGTGCGTCTGTTGGGTATACAAACTCATAACCGCATATGTGTTTGTGTGTGTGTCTATATATATATATATATATATATATATATATATATAGGCACAGCCAACCGTATATATATTCACACACACACACACACACACACACACACCACACACACACATATATATATATATATATATATATATATATATAAATAGATATATGATTGTGTGTCTACATATATAAATATAGACACATACACACACACAAACACATATATTAGAGTATGTATTCCCAACACCCAAATACACACAAATACACACATATAGATAGTAGTATATGTGTGTGTGTGTGGGTATGTGTGTTGGGTATACATACTCACGATCGTATATGTGTTTGTGTCTGTGTGTGCGTCTTTGTGTGTGTGTGTGTGTCACATACACATACTGAGATAAGTATATATGAGTTTGTGTGTGGGTTTGGTATAAGGTTGTGAGTATGTATACATAGCTATGTATTATATACATGTGTGTGTGTGTGAGTATGTTAAGTATATATGTCTATAACATATACACACACACATCCACATATATATATATATATATACATATATATATATATACTATACAAATATAGACACATGAGTATGTATACTCAACACAAAAAATATATATATTTATGTAGGCACACACACACACACATACACATAGGTATGTCCATATTGTGACACTCATATATACTAATATATATGTGTATACATACTCACGACCTTATATATTATATAGATAGACACACACACATATGGGTTTGTGTGTATATGTGTGTGTATACAAGAATGTATATACATAGTCGCAACCAATATTTGTGTGGTTGTATGTCTACATATACATGCATATAGATACACACTCATATATACTTATCTCCATGTGTGTGTGCGCACCACACACACGCACACTCATATATTGTGTGTATACCCAACATATAGATACACATAGTCATGTATACTCACAATCATATATATATATATATATATATATATATATATATATGCGGTTGTGAGTTGTATATATATATATACTAATCCTTATGTGTGTTATATATGTATATATGATTGTGAGTAAATATATATACACACACACATGTGTTATCACACAGTCAGATATACATTATATATATAGCCACACACACAAATGGGTGTATCTATATATTTATTTACGGTTGTCTCTATATGTACATACACACACACACATATATAACTATGACATACATACATGTGTGTGTGGGTGGTGTTGGGTATATTTACATAGGTTGAGTAAGTATATACTTATCTCCATGTGTGCATGCCAATTTATATAATATATATATATTATAATAATAATATATAATATATATATATATATATGGTTCTAACACACACACACAAAAACAAATACTCATTTATACCTAACTCACACACATAAAGATTAGTACACATAGTTATATATATGTGTGTGTGTGTACCTAACACAAACACACAGACATATACACACACTCATTTATACTAATCTCTATCTGTGTGTATTTGTGTATTGGGTATACATACTCACAACACATAGACATACTCATATACCCAATACACACACTCATATATACTTATCTCTTTATATGTGTGTGCATTTGTGTTGGGTAGAAACATATATTAACACATATATATGTATCTATGTGTGCTGAATATATAACACACACAAACACACATATATAGAGATTAGTATAATTATATATATATATATATATATAACACATATGTGTGTGTTTGTGTGTGTGTGAGTGTGCATATAAATGAATATATAACACACACATGTGTGTGACACACACACACACACTCATGTATTGTGTATAACACATATGTGTACACATACAGTGTGTGTGTGTGTGTGTGTGTGTATGTGTGTGTGTTGGGTGTGCGTGTGTGTTGGGTATACATATATAGATACACACTAATGTACGTGTGTGTGTCTGTATATGTGTTGGGTATACACACACACACACACACTCATAGAGATTAGTGTGTATGAGTGTGTCTATATTTGTAGATGGTAAACTTATACTTATCTCTATGTGCATGTTGGACACACATACTCATATATACCTAACACATACACAGATATATAAACACATAGAATTTAGTATATATGAGTGTGTGTGTGTGTGTATTGGGTATACGTACTCACAACCTTCTATATGCACATGTATACACAACAAACACACACACACACACAACAAATAGACATGCACACACACACATACTTATATATACTAATCTCTATATGTGTGTGTATAAATATATAAATAGATAAGGTTAGTATATATGAATGTGTTTGGTGTTATATATATATATATTTGTATGTGTATATAATTATTATATATGTATGTATCACATATAGATTAGTGTAAGTACACACACACATATATGTGTTATATACATATACTTATCTCTGTGTGTATGTGTCACTCATATATACAAATCTCTATATGTGCCTGTGTCTTTTTTGTGAGTATGTACACACACACTAGAGATAAGTATATGAGTGTGTGTGTGTGTGTTATATATGTATATATATATATATATATGTATATATATTGTTATATTTGTATGTATCACATATAGATTACTGTAAGTACACACACACACATGTATGTGTCATACATATATACAAATCTCTATGTGTGCGTGTGTGTGGGTGCATCTATATATATATATATATATATATATTAACACACACACACACACACACACACAAATATATATATATATGTATATATATTTATATATATGAGTGTGTGTGTCATATATATAAATATAGACACACACATACAAATAGATATACGGTTGTGATTAGTATTCCCAACACACATATATGCATACACATGAACATAAATACACAATAGAGATATATAAGTGTATGTGTGTGTGTGTGTGTGTTGGTTATACATACTCACGACCGTATATGTGTTTGTGTCTGTGTGTGCGTCTATGTGTGTGTGTGTGTCGCACACACAAATAGATTAATATATATGAATGTGTGTGGGTTTGTTATACATTTGCGAGTATGTATACATAGTTATATATATATATAATATACTATATAAGTATACTATAAAATATAGACACATGAGTATGTATACACAACTCACAAATATAATCTATATATTTATATAGGCATGCACACACACACATGTATATCCTATTGTGACACTCATATATACTAATCTATCTATTGTGTATGCATACTCATAACCGTATATAAATATATAAATAGACACACATTTATGTGTTTGTCTGTGTGTGTTGTATATATGGGAATGTGTATACATATCACATCCAATATTTGTGTGGTTGTGTGTGTCTTCATATACATGCATACAGACATACAATCACATATACTTATCTTCATGTGTGTGTGTATGTACACACACACCCACACTAATATAATGTGTGTATACCCAACATACAGATACACACACTCATGTATACTCGTAACCGTATATATATAAATATATGGTTCTGAGTTGTATATATATACTAATCCTTATGAGTATTATATATATATACATGTATATATCATATACATGTGTGTGTTTATATAAAGATACAAATGCACACACACACATAGAGATAAGTATAAGTATATAACCAATATTTGTGTGTTTGTATGTGTGTGTACAAACATAGTCACATATACTCACACTCATATATTGTGTGTGTGTGTGTCTATATATATTAGTATATATAAATATAAGAGTAAGTATACCCAACTTGGGTATACATACTCACTACACACAAATACACACGCACAATATATTTATATATAGACACACATACACACAGAACATATTTATATCCGATTGTGAGTATCTATACCCAACACACACATAATAGATATAGCGATGAGTATATATGAGTGTGTGTGTTGGGTATACATATACTTATCTCTATGTGTGTATGTTTGTGTGTGTGTGTATGTTAATTGGGTATACATATATTTATCTCTATGAGTGTATGTATGTGTGTGTGTGGCCTATGTATGTGTGTGTCACACATACACACGTATGTGTTATACACATACACAGTATATATATATAGATATATATATATATAATATACATCTATAAGGATGTGTGTATACATAGTATGGTGTGTGTATGTATATATATACCACATACATGTGTGTATACATACAGGCACATACAGACAACTTATATATAGCACATGTATGTATTATCACACACACAACTTATATAAAAAATAAATAAATAAATAAATAAATATATACATATATAATATCATATATATATATATATATATAATATACTATATGTATATAATCTTATTTTGACATGCATATATACCAATGTCTAAGTGTGTGTCTGTGTGTGGCTATATATATATATATATATATATATCTATATAGACATACATAGACACACACATAGAGATTAGGATATATGTATCTGTCAAAATAATATAATATATAACACACATATAATATAAAGAGTATGTATATATAATCAAAATGAGTATATATAGGCATACACAGACACATACACACCTATGTACTAATATATATATATATATATATATATATTATATTTATACATATCTGTGTGTGGGTATTGGTATACATACTCAGATATGTCTATATATGTATACCCACACATATGGAAACACAGACACACACTCATATACCCACACACAACAAGTGTTGTGTGTGTTTGATTGTGTTTGTGTGCACGTGTTGGGTTGTGTGTGTGTATGTGTGTGTTTATGAGCATGTGTTTATATATTTACATATGTATTGTGAGTATGTGTACCCAACACACACACTTATATATACTTATCTCTATGTGTTTGTGTGTGTGCATACACACGCATACACACACACACAAACACACATTCAGTACACACACACGTACACTCATATATACTAATATATATATATATATATATACGATCAATATATATTAACCTCTATGTGTGTGTGTGCTCACAACCGTATAGACACACACACATACAAACACATGACACACACACACACACTCATATATACTTATCTCTATATTTGAATATTTCCAACACACTCACATAAACACATACACGCATATACGTGTCTATATATATATAGGCACACACACACACACACACTCACACACTCACACAGAGAGAAATTAGTATATATGAGTGTGTGTGTGTGTGTGTGTATGCATGTATGTGTTTGTTTGTGTGCATGTATGTGTTATAAACTCATATAAACACACACACATACACAGGAACACACAAACAGACACATATATACTAATCTCTGTGTGTGTGTGCTTATGTGTGGCATGTGTGCCTATATATATAGACATGCATATAACACAAATAGTGTGTGTGTGTCTATGTGTGCCTATTGAGTATACATACTCACAACTATATATAAATATATAGACATATGTAAACCCAGCACATACACACACACACTCATACATACTCACACACGTACACTCATATGTACTAATCCATATGTGTTATATGCATGTATATATAATATATACTCACAACTGTATAAACATATGTGTGCATGTGTTGGGTACGCATACTCTGAGTGTGTGCATCATATATACCCAACACACACACACACACACACACACACACACACACACTCATATATACTAATCTATATGTACGTGTATTTGTATTTATGTGTGTGATATATATGAGTGTGTGTGTGTGTTTGTATGTGTATCTGTATCTATATATATATAGGTTACATATTTATACACACACACATACATATAAACACACACTCATATATATATATATATATATATATATATATATATATAGATTGTGTGTGTGGTGTGTATTGGGTATATATACAAATGTATACACACACAAATACATACATACTGATATAGAGATATAAATATATAGACACACCACATATGTGTTATATATTCATAGAGATTTGTATAATATATCTATGTTTGTATGTTGGTGTGTGTCTATGTGTCTGAGTGTCTGTGTGTGTATACCCAATATACTTGTCTCTATCTATATTTGTATACAACTGTATATATACTCTCAACACACACACATACATTATACTCATATATATAATCTCTATGTGTGTGTGTTTGTGTGTATTTTGTGTATGTGTGTGTGTTAGGTATTTGTGTTAGAGATAAGTATGTATACCCAACTAATGTATATGTATTTATGTGTCTGTATGTGTGTGTGTGTCATTAATATACACACTGATATACATACATACATATAAAATAAATATATATATATATATACTTATACTTATCTCTATGTGTGTGTTATACACTCACACACACTTACACACATAGAGATAAGTATAAGTAATATATATGTGTACATCTATATATAATATATATATATATACCCAATACACACACACACACATATACTCACAACAGTATATATGTGCCTATATATGTGTGTGTGTGTTGGGTATACATACTCACAATAGTATATATATATATATATATACACACACCACACACACACATAGATATTAGTATAATAGAGTGTGCGTAATCACACATATGTGTGTGTTAATATATACACACACACATAGAAATTAGTATGTATATAATACACATGCGAGTATGTAAACCCACACACACATACACACACACTCATCCATATATATATATATATAAATATATATATATACTTACACTTATCTCTATTTGTGTGTGAGTGACTATTTATTTATATACGATTGCGAGTATGTATACCCAGCACACACACACCACACACATATGGAGATAAGTATACACTAATCTCTATGTGTGTGTTTGTATGTATACCCAACATGCACACACATAGAGATAAGTATATATAAGTGTATGTGTGTGTGTATCAAATCACACACACATGGAGATAAATAACACATAGATATTAGTATATTATGATGTGTGTGTGTGTGGTCTATATGTTCACACACACAAACACACACATATATAGATTAGTATATAGGCACATACAGATTAGTATATATGGTTGTGTGTGTGTCTTATTTGTATGTGTGTGTGTGTATGTATATCCAACACACTCATAGTATTATTTGTGCATGTGTGTTGGGTATACATACTCAAACACACATGCACACACACACACACATACACAACTGTATATAAATATATAGACATACACACACACATATACTTATTATTTACCTAACACACATAAATCCATGTGTGTGTATATATTATATATATATAGTTGTTAGTATGTATATAACTATATAGTGTGTTATATAGTGTGTCTATATATGAGTGTGTCGTGTAAGTGTGTGACTGTGTGGTGTCTCTATATATATAGACACACACACACACATATATAGAGATAAGTATATATTAGTGTGTGAGTGTCTATGTGTGTATGTGTGTGACACACACACACACACTCATAAATACACATACATAGAGATTAGTACATATAAGTGTGCGTGTGTGTGTCTACATATATATTCTTAAGTGTGTGTGTGTATGTGTATGTGTGTTGGGCATACATACTCACAATCCTATATGTACATGAGTCTACGTGAGTTATATATAAATATTGAAATGTAAATTTATAGACACACCCACATATGTGTTATATATGAGTATACCCACACATACACATACACACTAGTATATACGAGTGTCTGCGTGTCAATTTGGTGTCACTTATATATATGAGTATGTAAACCCAACACACATACACACACACACCCACACTCATATAATACATACATACTCTCAAACATTGGTGTGTGTGTGTGTGTGTACACATATGTATATATATATCCATATATGAGTGTGTGTGTGTGTCACACCCATATATATATATATATTTATTGTTATACACACACACGTATGTGTTATATACATATATTCATATATATACACATGTATGTGTTATATTGAATGTGTCACATATATATACATGCACATACAAACATAAACATACACATATAGGCATACACAGACACACACACACACACACACACACATATTGGCACACATAGACATACACACACATGAGATAAGTATATATATATATGGATGTGTTGGGCTTACATACTCACAACTATATATAAGTGTGTGTGTCTATATATACACACCCATATATATAAATCATTATATGTGTATGAGTGTGTTGGGTATACATACATACACCCACACACACATAATACACTCCAACACACACACACACACTCATATATACTAGTCTCTCTGTATGTGTGTCTATATATTATACAAACACACACACACACTCTATGTGTGTGTATGTGTATACTTATCTCCATGTATGTGTGTGTGTAAGAGTATTCATATATGGTTGTGAGTATGTATACCCACACACACACACACACATACACACACACACACACACACACACACACACAGATATATATAATATATATATATACGATTGTGAGTATGTCTACCTAACACACGCACACACTCATATATACTAATCTCTGTGTGTGTATGTGTGTCTCTATATATTTAATATGATTGTGAGTAGATATACCTAACACAATAACATATTTGTGAGTATGTATATATGAGTGTGTGTGTGTGTGTGTTTGGTATACATACTCACAACCATATATAACTATATAGACACACATACACGTAACACACACACGCATATATACTAATCTCTATACTCACAACCGTGTATACATATACTCACAACTGTATAAATATATTGACAACACAACACACACACAATGCACACGCGCACGCACACGTGACATATATGTGTATACATACTCACAACCGTATATGTATACCCAACACACACACACACATAAAGATTGTGGGTAAACATTAGTATATGTGTGTGTGCATACCTAATACACACACCCTTATACTTATCTCAATATGTGTATCTATGTGTGTGTTGTGTGTGAGTGTGTATGAGTGTGTGCATGTATGTATAAACAATATACACACACACATACACACAAGATACACACATAGAGATAAGTATAAGTGTATGTGTGTTGGGTATACACACACACACACACACTAAAGTATACCAACAATGTTTCGGTGTGTGTGTAGATGAGTGTGTGTGTGTGTGTGTTGGTATATACTTATGGTTGTGAGTATGTATACACACACACACATGTATATGTCGTGTGTGTGTGCGTGTGTGTGTTGTGTATGTCAATATATTATACAGTTGTGACTCTATGTATATACTATTGTGAATATAAAGATTAGTATATATATATTGTATATGTTACATGTGTGTGTCTATAAATTTATTATAAACAATTGTGAGTATGTATACCCAGCACATACACACATAGACACACTCATAGACTCATCTATATATATATATATATATATATATATATATTAGTACATAGAGTAAGTATATATGAGTGTGTGTACGGTTGTGAGTATATATACCCACATAGAGATTAGTATACATGTGTGTGTGTGTGTGTGTATTTGGGTATATATATACTCAAAAACATACAACACACACACACACACACATATATACATTGTGAGTATGTATACCACCCACACACATAGAGATACACCCAACACTAAATCTTTATATATAGACACACACACACATCTCAGAAATATAAACACCCATGTATGTGTGTGTGTGAGATACACATATATAGACACATGCAAATACTCAAATATACTGATCTCTATGTGTTGGTAAATATATTTTTGTGTGTGTGATAACACATACGTGTGTGTATCTATATACACTAATATATATATACACACCACACACTCGTATATACTAAACTCTATGTATGTGTTTTGTGTGTGTGTGTTTGTATTTGTAATTGTATTTATGTGTGTCTATTATACATACTCACATATTTACTGTGTGTGTGTGTATATATTTATATAAAGTTGTGAATTTGTATACCAACACACACACACACACACACATAATGATAAATATACATGAATGTGTGTCTATATGTGAGTATGTATATATATATACATATATATTTATATACATATATATATATATACATATATATATATATCTATTATACATACTCACATATTTATTGTGTGTGTATGTATATATTATATAAAGTTGTGAATTTGTATACAAACACACACACACACACACATAATGATAAATATATATGAATGTGTGCGTGTGTGTCTATATGTATGTATATATATATATATATATACACATAATATATATATATATATATATAGTGTAGATTATAATATAAAACTAATCTATATATGTTATATATATATATATAATATATATATATATATGCACACACAAATACACATAAATACATAAATATAGAGATTAGTATATATAAGTGTGTCTGTGTGTGTCTACATACATGCATACAGACACACAAACACATACACATAGAGATTAGTATATATGTATGTGTGTGTGTGTGTCTCTACATACATGCATACAAACACACACACTTATAAATACTTATCTCAATGTTTGTGTGTGTATGTTTGTATGTGTGTGCCTATATACAAGTATATAACACATACGTACAAACATACACAATTGTATATAGATAGATGAGTATATGTATATACATTGTAGTCCAGTTGTTGAGGCTCAGGATTTATTATCCCAAGTCATGGGTTCAAGTCCGACCGATAACACATAAGAATAAAAAAATGTATGTGTATACATGAGTGTGTACTTGTGGTGTCCACATGAGTATATATACTCAACAAACACACACATAAATACACATATAGAGATTAGTATATATATAGGCATAAATGTGTCTACATATGTATATATAGATGAGTATATAGACACACACACAGACACACACACACACACACCACACACACAACACACACACACACATATATATATTATATATATATATATATATATATATATATATACCCAATATACACACACACACTACACATTCATATATACTTATCTTCAAAGGTGTGAGCATGTGCCTATATATATATGTGTTAATATATTTGTACATCTGTATACATAATATATAGGCACATGTATATATATATAGGCACATGTATACACACACACCAGTTGTATATATATATTATACATGTACTGTATATATATATATATATATATATATATATATTATAATATATATTATACATGTACACATGTATAATATAATATACACACACACACACATAGATAAGTAATATAATTATGTGTGTTGGGAATACATACTCACAATTGTAATAAATTAAAATAAGGGTGTGTGTGTGTGTTAGGTATATACATACATATATAAAATATATATATATACATACTCACAATAGTATATATAGACACACTTTGCATGTCTGTGTTGGTATACATACATATATATACTTATATATAAACACACACACACACACATAGAGATAAGTATATATATACATGTGTATGTGTGTATTGGGTATACGTACTTACAACCGTATATAAATGAAAATAAGTATGTTGGTGTGCGTGTGTGTAAGTACAGCGTACACTATATAAAAAATATATATATATATATACCACAACGGTATAAATATATAGTCACACACACACCACACACACAAACATTCGTTTATATTATATCTATATTTGTGAGTATGTATACCCAAAACATGCGCACACACACACTCGTATACTAATCTTATTGTAAGTATGTATACCCAATACACACATACACATTTATGTATATATAGACACACACACACACACACAAATACACAGCATAAAGTGTAGTATATATGAGTGTTTGTAGGTGTGT
>JACERR010000106.1:0-2500 GCA_016760335.1 Gastrodia elata
CACATACGCACACATATATACCACGCATGGAGATAAGTATATAAGAGTGTAAGATACACTCATATATGTATATATAGAACTCACAATCATATATTTATATATACTTATATAGATATATAGGTATATAAACACACGCACATATTTTTATCACACACAGATAAATATAAATGAATATATAATACATACATGTGTGTGTCGATATATTTATATACGATTATGAGTATGTTTACCTAATACACACACACACATATATACTCACACATACAGTTGTGAGTATGTATACCCAACACACATACATGTGTGTGTCTATATGTGTGTGTGTGTCTGTGTCTATATACTTATCCTTACGGTGTTTATTTGGTTACATATATATATATATATATATATATATATATATATATAAATTTAAGTGTGTGTTATATACATGTATGTCTACCCCCACACCTACCCCCCACACACACAGAGAAAAGTATATATAACCGTGTGTTGGGTACATATTGTGTTATGTTATATGTAATCTCTATGTGTGTGTGTGTGTGAGTATATATATATATATATATATATATATTAATATATATATGCCTGCACGTGTATCTCAATGTGTTGCCCACACACACATATACAAACTCAATGTGTGTGTGTTTGTGTGTGCGTGTGACACATGGAGATTAGTATATATAAACATGGTTGTGCGTGTGTGTGTTAGAGATTAGTATATATGAGTATGTGTATGTGTGTATAAATACTCACAACCGTATCTATATATATATATATATATTTATATATATATATATATATTTATATATATATATATATATATATCTGTGTGTGTGTGTGTGTGTGTGTGTTTCACTATATGTAATACACTCATATACTTATCTCTATGAGTGTGAGTAACTATACACACACATACACATTCTATATAATAATACATACATAAAGATTAGTATATATGAGTATGTGTGTGTGTGTGTGACACATACATACACATACACACACACACACACATATACATACTCTCATACATACACACACACACACATAAAACACACACACACACACACACAAACTTATCTCTATGTATACAGACACACACTCATATATATACTAATCTCTATATATGTGAGTGTGTTGTGTGAGCGTGGATGTGTGTGCAGGGTATACATACTCAATTGTGAGTGTGTGTGTGTGGAATTCAATATATTTATATACAGTTGTCTATGTGTGAGTAAGTGTGTTAAGTATACATACTCACAACCATATATATATATATTATATTATATTATATATTTATCTATATATGTAGACACCACACACGCCCATACATAAACACATACAGAAAGATTAGTATACATGGGTATCTGTGCCAATGTATTTATATTAGTATACATACTCAATCTCTATGTGTGGGTGTGTGTCTATGTGTGCCTATATATATATACGGTGCGACACAAACACACACATAAAGATTAGTATATAGCTCATGTGTGTGTTTGTGTGTTTGTGTATTTGTGTGTTTGTGTGTGTGAGTGTCTATACTAATCTCACACTCACATAAATATATATATATATATATATATATATATATATATATATATATATACAGTTGTGAGTATTTGTACCCAAGACATGTGTGTATGTGTGTGTGTGTGTATTGGGTATACTTATTACAAACACAACACATGTGAGTGTGTGTGTCACTATATAATATGCAACTATGTGTATGTATACATATATATTGTATATATATATATATATATATATATATATATATATATATGTATGTATATATATATATATTATATGGTTATGTATATATTTCTAAAAGAACATATAGACACACACATACAGACACAAACATAAATATACACAAACATAGAGTTTAGTATATATGAGTGGCTGTGTGTGTGTGTGTGTGTTTTGTGTGTGTGTCTGTGTGTGTGTTTGTGTGTCTTTATATATAGACACACACACACACACACGTGGAGATAAGTATATATGAGTGTGTATATTTACCCATGTGCGTATGTGTGTGACACACACATAAATACATAGAGATTAGTATATATTAGTGGGTATACATACTCACAACAATGTATAAGTATGTGCGCATACACAAAAGCACACACATAAAAGCATGCATACATAGTGATTAGTATATATGAGTGTGTGTGTGTGTATGTGTGTCTATGTATATATACACACACATATAGAGATTAGTATGTATATACACAAACTCATATATACTTGTGACACATCGACACTCTTTTATATATATTTTCACACATAGACACTTATATATACTAATCTCTATTAGTGTATATATACTTATCTCCATCTCTGTGTCTGTGTGTGTGTTTGTGTGCCTATGAGAATTTGTGCATGTCTATGTGTGTGTGTGTGTTTTTGTGTCAGACACACACACACACACTCATATACAATAATTTCCCTGTGTCTGCGTGTGTGTGATATATATATATATATATATATACTAATACAT
>JACERR010000106.1:7500-10000 GCA_016760335.1 Gastrodia elata
CTTACACACACACACATACACATACGAGTATGTAACAAACACACACTTATATATACATACTCACGAGTGTATATAAATATATATACGAGCATGTGTGTCTGTATGTGTATTATATAGAGATTAGTATACATTAGCATGTGTGTATGTGTGTTTATGTGTGTGTGTGTTTGGTTTACATACTCACAACCATACACACTCATATAATTATATAGACACACACACACACACACACTCATATGTCAGTATGTATACCCAACATACACACACACTCACTCTCATTGATACCCTCTTTATATGTGTGTGTGTGTGTGTAAACACACACACACACACACACTCACACACTCATATATACTTATCTCTATGTGTGTGTGTCAGTATGCACACACACACACTTATATATACATATATACACAGACATAGAGATAAGTATAGATGAGTGTGTGAGTTTGTGTTGGGTATACATATGTATTTATGAGTATGTTTATGTGTGTATGTATATATATATATTCAGTTGTGAGTATGTATACCCAACATACACACACACACACATGCACACACACACACATATATATATATATATATGGATGCAAGTATGTATACCCAACACACACACATGTGCGATGGTTTATATATATTTGTGTGTTTGTGTGTTGGGTATGCATACTCACATCCATATATGTGTGGTGTGTATGTGTGCGTATTGGGTATACATACTCTTATATATATACATATACAGACACACACACACTCATATATACGTATGTATACCCAGCACACACACTCACACACATATATACTTATCTCTATCTGTGTGTATGTGTGTGTCGGGTATACAAATCTTTATGGTATATGTGTGTGTGTCATATATATTTGTATGTTTGTATATATACTCACAACCATGAGAGTGTGTGTATATATATATATATATATACAAGTATGGGTGGGTTGTATACCCAATATATAGACACACATAACACACACATACACACACACACATACTCACACACATCATATTAACTAATCTCTGTGTGTGTGTGTGTTTGTGTTTTTGGGTATACGTACTCATATACATACTCTATCGAGATATATATACGAGTGTTTTATTGAGTTTAGATACTCACAACTATATATATCTGTGAGTATGGATACCTAAAACACACACACACACATTCATGGAGATAAGTATATATGAGTGTGTGTGTTTGTGTTTGTATATATGAGTGATATATATAAATACATAACACACACACACTCACACACACACATATACCTATCTCTATGGGTATACATACCCATAGATATATAAATGGTTTTGAGTATGTAAATACAATATAAGTGAGTGTTGTGTGTTTGTAGAGACACGCACACTCACATATAGAGATAAGTATATGTGTGTGTGTGTGTGTGTGTGTGTGTCTATATATATATATATATACAGTTGCGAAATCATACTTATCTCTATATATATACATCATATAGATTGCGTGTGTGTATATGGCTATGAATATATATCTATGTGTTTGTTGGGTATACATACTCACAATTATATAAATACAATTAAGTTTGTGTGTGTGTGTGTGTGTTGGGTATACATGAAGCACACACATATGGACATAAGTATATATGAGTGTGTGCATGCACACACACTCACACATACACACACACACATAACACACACACACACACACACACACACTGTGGGTGCCTATATATTTTTATATAGTTGTGAGTATATCTACCCAGCACACATACACATACATAGATAGTATCCTAATCTCCTTTTGTGTGTGTGTGTGTTGAATATACATTATTATATATTTTGTGTGTTTGTGTGTCTATATATAATGTGTGCATGTCATATAACATATATGTGTGTGTATCTATATATGTATATAACACATAGAGAATAGTTTTTGTAAGTGTGTGTGTGTGTGTGTTCTCTATGTGTGTACCCAACACACATACACTCATATATACTAATATCTATGTGTATGTGTGTGTGTGTGTGTTGGGTATACATATATATATGAGTATGAGTATGTATATAACCAACATATAGATATAACTATATATACAATAGACATACAGCACAATCGTATACCCATATATACCTATATATGATTGTGAGTATATATATAGATATGCTTCTATGTGTGTATATATATGGGCAATGTATGTGCTATATACCAATCTTTATGTGTGTGTGTGTGTCTATATATTTATATACGGTTTTGAGTATGTATACCCTTGCACATGTATGCGTTACATAGGAAAATACACACATATAGAGAACCCACACACATTCATATAGAGAACAACACACACACACATATGCATTCATGTGTTTGATACATATATATACCCAGCACACGCACACACACATAAACACACATAGAGATTAGTATATACACACACTCACTCTTATATACTAATCTCTTTGAGTGCGTGTGTTTGTGTGTGTATGTGCGTGTATGTATGTGTCTACAGTTGTGAGTATGTA
>JACERR010000106.1:15000-25000 GCA_016760335.1 Gastrodia elata
ATATGAGTATGTATACCCAACACATACACACATACACATATAGACACAGACACACACACACACACACACTCACATATACAACACACTCATATATATGAACACACACACGTATGTAGAAATTATTATATATGAGTATGTTTGTGTGAGTGTTGAGTTTACATACTCTCAACCATATATAAATACATATGTACACACATACACACATATGTATACTAAACACACACACACATAGAGAGTAGTATATATTGGGTATATATACTCACAATAATATGTATTTATCATATAAAATAAGTATATATGAGTGTGTATACCCAAACCCACACACACACACTCACATATACACACATATAGAGATTAGTATATCAACATACACACATGGAGATTAGTATATATTAGCATATATGTATACTCTCAACTATAAATAAATATATAGACACACACACAACACTCATATATACTAATTTATATGTGTGTGTGTGTTTGTGTGTGTGTCTATATACATATGTACGATTATGAATACGTATACCTATCTCTATATGTGTTTGTCTACGATTATGTATTGCGTCTATCTGTGTGAGTGTGGACACTCATATATATTCTCTTCATGTAGATACTTGCACACAAACACACAACACACACACACATGCATTCGTGTGTATGATACATATATATACCTAGTATACACACACACACACATAAACACACATAGAGATTAGTATATACACACACACACTCATATATACTAATATATTTGAGTGTGTGTGTTTGTGTGTGTATGTGTGTGTCTACCATTATGAGTATATATATATATATGTGTGTATGTGTGTGTGTGTGTGTGTGTGTGTGCCAGCTGTATATGAATATAAAAACATCTATGAGTGAGTGTGTGTGTGTGAGTGTGTGCCAACCGTATATTAACATATAGACATATATGAGTGTGTGTATATGTGTGTGTGTATTTATGTGCCCACAAACAAACATACACACATAGAGATAAATATATATGAGTCTGTGGCACACGCAGATACATGTGTTGAGTGTGTGTGTAATAACACATACCTGTGTGCTGTGATAAGACATATGTGTTTGTGTGTGTGACACACACACATAGAGATTATTGTATAACATATACGTGTTATATACTAATCTCTAGTATGTGTGTGCATACTCACAATCGTACACACACTCTATATATACACACCCACACAAACACACAAACACATACACATATAGATGGGTATACATACTCACAACCATATAATATATATATGTATACATGCTAAGTATGCGTAAGTATGCATACCCACATAAGTATGTATACCCACACACAGATAAATACACACACACATATATGGAGATTAGTATATATATGAGTGTGTTGGGTATACATACTCCTAACCATATATAAATATATACCTAACATACACATACAAATACACACACATACACACACATACACCCACATGGAGATTAATATATATGAGTGCACATATATATATATATATATATATATATATATATTAATTTCTATGTGTATGTGTTTGTGTGTGTGTGTGTTGGGTATATATACTCATGCACAAACACACATATATTTGTCTGTATAGATATAAATATATATATCTACCTATTCCCAACAAACACACATATATATACCCAACTTGTATGTGTTATATATAAATATAAAGACACACACATATATGTGTTATGTACAGACATATAGATTAATACACACACACACACACACACACACACACACACACACACACACATCTGCATGTCTGTGCCTGTGTCTGTGTATTTATATATGTATATACTTATAGACTTACACACACACACACACACACACATATGTACTAATCTTCATGTGTGTGTGAGTGTGTGTGTGTGTGTGTACATACTCACAATTATATATAAATATACAGACACACATGCGTAATAGACACATATGTGTTATATATTTCTTCATGTGAGTGTGTTATATATACGCTTGTACATATAGATACACACACACACACTCATATGTACTAATCTTCATGTGTGTGTGAGTGTCTGAGTGTGTATATGTGTAAATAAGTATAAGGACACACAGACACATGGAGATTAAGATGTATGAGTGTGTGTGTGTGTGTGTGTCTATATATATAGACGTATATAAATATACAGACACACACACACATGTAGATTTGTGTGTGCGAGTGTGATGCGTGTGTGTGTGTGGAGGGTATACAGACCCTCACATATATATAACACACACACACATGAAGAAATATATAGCACATACGTGTCTGTTACGTATGTGTGTCTATATATTTATATATGATTGTGAGTATGTACGTATATACCCAACACACACACATATACATACTCACAACCGTATATAAATATATAGACACATACACATAATACACACATAAGTGTTATATATATCTCCATGTGTATATGTTTATTATATATGTGTGCATGTTTGTATACACACGCATGTGTTATATATACACATACATGTGTGTGAGCCTATATATTTATATACGGCTGTGAGTATGTATACCTAACATACGTACACACACACTCATATATACTAATCTCTATGTGTGTGTGTGTGTGTGTGTCTATATATTTATATATGTAGACACACACACGTATGTATATATATACTCATAATTATATAACTAATCTCTACACACACACACACACACACACATATATATATATACATGCATTTATATTAAAATATATGAGTCTGTGTGTGCACGTTTGTGTTTATATATATATATATATATAACTGTGCGTGTGTGTATCTATATATAAATATAATTGTGAGTATGTGTTTTTGTGTGTGTGTATCTCTACATACTCGCATACAAACGCACACATACATACACACACACACACACACACTCATTTATACTAATCTCTGCACACACACAGATATATATATATACAAATATTAAAATATAACAAACACACACCCAAAAAGATTTGTATAAATGAGTGTGTGTATGTGTGTGTGTGTGTATGTGTGTGTTGGGTATGCATACTCACAACCATATATAAATATATAAACACAAATGTGTACACACACACTCATATATTTTAATATAAATGCTTGTATATGTATATAAGTGTGTGTGTGTGTAGAGATTAGTTATACGGTTATGAGTATGTATATACATACATGGTGTGTCCACATATAAAAATATATAGACACACGCACACATAGAGATTAGTATATATGAGTGTGTGTTTGTGTATTAGGTATACATACTCACAATCATATAAACATATATAGACACACACACATATTTGTATATATATAACACATACATGTGTATACATGCACACACACACATGGAGATATGTATAACACATATGTGTGTGTTATGTGTGTATGTCTATATATTTATATATGGTTATGAGTATGTATATATGTGCATGTGTTGAGTATATACGTACATACTCACAACCATATATAAATATACAGACACACATATGTAATAGACATGTATGTGTTATATATTTCTCCATGCGTGCATGTGTTATATATATATACATATATATATATATATATATATATATATATATATATGTGTGTGTGTGGGTATGTATACCCTCCACACACACACACACACACACACAAATTTGTATGTGTGTGTGTGTGTCTGTATATTTATATATATCTATACATATAAATACACACACGTATGTATAAACATACTCATAATCATATAACTAATCTCTATACAAACACACACACACACACACACATATATATATATACATACTTTTTTTTTAAATATACAAGTGTGTGCGTGCATGTTTGTGTTTATATATTCATAGATGGTTGTGAGTATGCATACCAAATACACACATACACACACTCATATATACTTTTCTATATGTATGTGTATTTATTATATTTTAATATATGAATGTATATATATCTGTGTCTATATATATATATATATATATGTGTGTGTGGGTGTGTGTATGTATACATGAATATAGAGACACACACACATACACACATAAATACATACTCATAATCATATATATAAATATAGACACACACACACACAAACACACATATATAGATTAGTATATATATATGGGCATGGGTGCGTACATATATATATATGGTTGTGAGTATGTGTTTGTGTGTGTGTGTGTCTCTACATACTCACATACAAACACACACACACATACACACACCCATTTATACTAATCTTTGCACACACAAAGATATATATATATATATATATATACATATATTAAAATATAACAAATATACAGCCATAAAGATTTGTATATATGAGTGTGTGTATGTATGTGTGTGTGTATGTGTGTGTTGGGTATGCATACTCAAAACCATATATAAATATAGAAACACAAATGTGCACACACACTCATATATTTTAATATAAGTGCTTGTATATATATGTTTCTGTGTGTCTAGAGATTAGTTATATGGTTATGAGTATGTATATACATATGTGTGTGTGCCAACATATATAAATACACACACACACACACACACACACATTCACATAGAGATCAGTGTATATGTGTGTGTGTGTGTGTGTTGGGTAGACTTACTCACAACCGTATAAAAATATAAAGACACACACACATGTATGTGTATATATAACACATACGTGTGTATACATACACACACACATATATAACATACACACACACATGGAGATATATATAACACATATGTGAGTATTATGTGTGTACGTTTATATATTTATATACAGTTGTGAGTATGTATATGTGTACCCTCCACACACACACACACACACACACAAATCTGCATGTGTGTGTGTGTCTATATATTTATATATGTCTGTACATATAGACACACACATGTATTTATGTACATACTCATATTCATATAACTAATCTCTACACAAACACACATATACATATACATACATTTTCTTAAAATGTATGATTGTGTGTGTGTGCACGTTTGTGTTTTTATATTTGTATACGATTGTGAGTATGCATACCCAACACACACATACACACACACATACACACACTCATATATAATTATCTATATGTGCGTGTATTTATTATATTTTAATATATGAATGTATATATATCTGTGTCTATATATATATATATATATATATATATATCTGTGTGTTGTGTGTGTGTGTGTGTGTGTGTGTGTGTGTGTGTGTGTGTATATATTTGTGTGCATATAGAGATTAGTATATATGAGTGTGTGTGTGTGTATGTTTGTATGCGACTATGTAGAGACACACACACAAACACATACTCACAACTGTGTATATATATATATATATATATATATATAGATACACACACGCACACTTATATATACTAATCACTATGTGTGTATTTGTGTGTGTGTATGTGTCTATATTTATATATATAATTATGAGTATGTATTTGTGTGTGTATGTGTGTGTCTCTATACTCATGTATACAGACACACACACACACACACTCATATATATACATTCATATATTAAAATAATATGAATACACACACATTGAGATAAGTATATATGAGTATGTGTATGTGTGTTTGTGTGTATGTGTGTGTTAGGTATGCATACTCACAACTGTATAAAAATATGTGAACACAAATGTGGACACACAGACTCATATATTTTAATATAAATGCATGTATATATATATATATATCTATATCTGTGTGTGTAGAGATTAATTATACTGTTATAAGTATATATATACATATGTGTGTGTACATATATAAATATATTGACACACACACGCACATAAAGATTAGTATATATGAGTGTGTGTGTGTCTATATTTATTTATGCCTATATATAGATAAACACAAACACACTCATACATCTTAATCTCCATATGTGTGTGTGTGTCTTTATACTTATTTACACCTATACACACACACACACACACACTCATACACACATTAAGATTAGTACATATGAGTGTTTGTGTGCGTGTTTATATGTATAAACATATATAAATATACAGACATAGACACACACATGTAGATTCGTGTGTGTGTGTGTGTGCATATATATATACTAATCTTTATATGTGTATATAACACATATGTGTGTGTCTTCATATTTATATATAACACATATATGTTGGGTATACACATGTGTGAGTGTTGGGTATCAATATATTTATTTATATATATACAGACAACTATTTGTGTGTGTGTGTGTGTCTATATACCCAACACACACACACAAATACACACAACTAGAAATTAATATATATATATATATATATATATATATTATATATATGTGTGTGTCTGTGTGTGTGTGTGTGCACTCATATATACTTATCTCCATGTGGGTGTATGTGTGTATGTGTGTGTATTTGTGTGTGTGTGTTAGGAATATATTTATTTATGGTTATGAGTATGTATACCAACACACTCATATATACTAATCTCCATATATATGTGTGTGTGTATATCTGTGTGTGGGTATACATACTTATGTGGGTATACATACTTACACATACTTAGCATGTATATATATATATATATATATATATATATTATATTATATGGTTGTGAGTATGTAATCCCAACTATATGTGTATGTGTTTGTGTGTGTGTGTGTAGGTGTGTATATATATAGAGTGTGTGTACGGTTGTGAGTACGCACACACACATAAAGATTGTCCAGATGAGTGTGTGTGTGTGTACATGTGTCTATATATATATATATACACACTAATCTCTATGTGTGTTTGTGTGTGTACATGTTTGTGTCTATATATTTATATAATATGCACACACATACATGTGTCTATATATTCTCATATGTATATATACTCACACACACACACGCTATATAGTGTGTCTATATGTGTGTGCAACTGTATGTGTGTGATAACACATATGTGTGTGTTTGTATACCTAACACACACACACACATAGAGGCAAATATATTTGAGTGTGTGTGTGTATGTGTATGGGTATGTTGGCTATACATACACATATGTATGTGTTTGTGTGTGTATGCATACTCAACACACACTCACACTTACACCTGTATATACTTATCTCTATGTGTGCAAGTATATGAATATATAACACATATGTGTGTGCACTCATAGACATAAATGCACAGGTATGTGCTATATACACAGACACACACAAACAAGCACACATACATATATACATACATACTCACACACACACACACACATAAACACACTCATAAATACTTACCTCTATGTGTTTGTGTGTGTCTCTATATACATGCATACTATGTGTTTGCACTCATACACACACACACACACACTCATATATATGTGTGTGTGTACATACACACACACACACTCATATATACAAATCCTTATGTGTGTGTATTTGTTATATTTTAATATATGTATATATATATATATTTGTGTGTATATAGAGATTAGTATATATGAGTGTGTGTGTGTATATTTGTATGTGACTATGTAGAGACACACACACACAAACACATACTCACAACTGTATATATATATATATATATATTTATAGATACACACACGCACACTTATATATACTAATCTCTATGTGTGTATTTGTGTCTGTGTATGTGTCTATATTTATATATATAATTATGAGTATGTATTTGTGTGTATATGTGTGTGTCTCTATACTCATGTATACAGACACACACACACACACACACTCATATATATATACATATATAGACACATATATATAGATTCATATTAAAATATAATAAATACACACACATTGAGATAAGTATATATGAGTATGTGTATATGTGGTTGTGTATATGTGTGTGTTAGGTATGCATACTCACAACTGTATAAAAATATATGAATGCAAACATGGACACATAGACTCATATATTTTAATATAAATGCATGTATATATATACATGTAATATATTTCTTCATGTGTGTGTGTGTGTGTTATATATATGTGTGGGTCTGTATACCCTCCACACACACACACACACATCACACTCACACACACACACACACACAAATCTACATGTGTGTGTGTGTTTGCATATTTATATACACCTATATATATATAGACAGACACACACACACACAAATCTACATGTATGTGTGTGTTTGTATATTTATTTATGCCTATATATATAGATACACAAATACACACTCATACATCTTAATCTCCATGTGTGTGTGTCTTTATAGTTATTTACACCTATACACACACACACACACACTCACACACACATCAAGATTAGTACATATGAGTGTGTGTGTGCGTGTCTATATGTATAGACATATATAAATATACAGACATAGACACACGCATGTAGATTCGTGTGTGTGTGTGTGTGCATATATATACACTAATCTTTATATGTGTATATAACACATATGTGTGTGTCTTCATATTTATATATAGCTCATATATGTTGGGTATAGACATGTGTGAGTGTTGGGTGTCTATATACCCAACACACACACACACAAACACACACAGCTATATACCCAACACACACACACACAAACACACACAGCTAGAAATTAATATATATATATATATATATATATATATATATATATATGTGTGTGTGTGTGTGTGTGTGTGTGTGTGTGCACTCATATATACTTATCTCCATGTGGGTGTATGTGTGTATGTGTATGTATTTGTGTGTGTGCGTGTTAGGTATATATTTATTTATGGTTATCAGTATGTATACCCAACACACACATATATACTAATCTCCGTATATATGTGTGTGTATATCTGTGTGTGGGTATACATACTTATGTGGGTATACATACTTACAGATACTTAGCATGTATATATAATATATATATATATATATATATATATATATATATATATACAAATATGCACACACATACATGTGTCTATATATTCTCATATGTATACATACTCACACACACACACGGTATATAGTGTGTCTATATGTGTGTGCAACTGTATGTGTGGGATAACACATACGTGTGTGTTTTCATACCTAACACACACACACACACATAGAGACAAATATATTTGAGTGTGTGTGAGCGTGTATGGGTATGTTGGCTATACATACACATATGTATGTGTTTTTGTGTGTATGCATACTCAACACACACTCACACATACACCTGTATATACTTATCTCTATGTGTGCATGTATATGAATATATAACACATATGTGTGTGCACTCATAGACATAAACGCACAGGTATGTGCTATATACACAGACACACACACAAACAAGCACACATACATATATACACACATACTCACACACACGTACATACACACACACACACACATACACACACTCATATATTCTTACCTCTATGTGTTTGTGTGTGTGTCTCTATATACATGCATACTGTGTGTTTGCACTCATACACACACACACACACACTCATATATGTGTGTGTGTGCACATACACACACAGACACACACACACTCATATATATTAATTTCTGTGTGTGAGGGTATATATATATATTAATATATATAAGTGTGTGTGTGCCTAAACACACACACACACACTCTTACATACTTATCTCTGTGTGCATATATATATATATATTTATACTTATCTCTATATGTACACACATACACACAAATATTCACACATAGAGAATATGAGTGTGAGTATATATACTGAACAAATACACACACACACACAATTATGTATAGACACACATATATTCATACTCACACACTATATAGCACATACAAACACACTCATATATATGTATCTCCTTATGTGTGTGTCTCATATATATAGGCACACACATATGAGTGAGTGTGGGTATATATACTCAACCGTATATAAATATATAGACACACACATATGTGTTATCACACACACACATACACAGATATATATATATATATATATATATATATATATATATATATATATAATATAGATACACACAACACACACACAAACACACACATATAAAGATTAGTATATGTGAGTGTATTACATGTGTCTATATTCATTTATGTTTGAGTGTGTGTGTGTGTC
>JACERR010000106.1:32500-35000 GCA_016760335.1 Gastrodia elata
TATATATATATATATATATATATAAATGTTTATATGTATATATATATATATATATGTGTGTGTGTGTGTGTGTGTGTGTGTGTGTGTGTATGCAAGTATACATGTGTGTGTGTATACTAGGTATCCATACTCATAATCATATATGAATATATAGAGTTGGGTATACATACTCATGTATATATATGTGTGTTGCATACAGACACACACTCATATATACTTATCTCTATGCATGTATATGTGTGTGTCTCTACATACTCACAACTACACACATATACATACTTATATTTATATTTAGACACACTTACGTATGTGTTATATCTATTTGTTTATGTGTGTGATATGCATGTATATTTATATAGACACACACATAGAGATTAGTATATAACACATATGTGTGCATGTGTGTGTGTGTGTGTCTGTATGCATGTATATAGATACACACACTCACAAATATGTACACATGTGTTATATCTATTCATGTATGTATATCACATACATGTGTGTATCTATATATGACTGTGTGTGTGTGTGTATATGCGTGTGTCTATGTGTGTGCTTATGTATATGCGTGTGTGTGTGTGTGTGTGTATGTGTCAATGTGTTCCTATACACACACACATATATAAACACACACATACACACAAACATATACAGATTAGCATATATGTGTATGTGTGTATGTCTATAGTATACACACACAAACACACACATGTATATAATGTGTTTGTTGAAGATAGTTCTCTCTATGTATATGTCTATAGTATACTCACACACACATATGCACACACACACATATATACATACAAACATATACATAGAGATTAGTATATATGTGTGTATTTGTGTGACCCAACATCCACACACACATACTCACACTCATATATACTAATATGTACATGTGTATTTGTGTGTGTGTGTATATATATATATATATATATATATTTGGATATGAGTACGTATACCCAATAGACACACATACTCCCAAACACTCATATATACCCAACACACACACACACACACACGAACACACACTTATGTGCATATTCTATGTGTGTGTGTGTGTGACACACATATATAACCACATACACACACATAGACACACACACACACTCATATATACTAATTTATGTATGTGTCTATATATATATAAATATATATATAAGTATGTGTATTATATATATATATATATATATCTATATCTATATATATATACAAGCACAAATATATAGAGACTAGTATATATGAGTGTATGTGTGTGTGTGTTTGTGTGTCTATGTGTGTGTCTGTGTGTGTTTGTGTGTGTATGTGTGTGTCCGTATGTGTCTGTGTGTGTGTTTATGTATGTGCATGTGTGTGTCTACGTGTACCTATATAATTATATGTATGTGCGTTTGTTTGGGTGTATGTGTGTGGGTATGTGTATGTGTATATATTTAATTATGAGTGTTTATACCCAATATACAGTGTGTGTGTCTGTGTGTGCATATATATATATATATATATATATATATATATATATATATATATACATATATGTAAGATATACATCACACACATAGAGATTAGTATTTATGAGTGTGTGTATGTGGTTAGATGTGTATATATATCTACAGTTATGAATATTTATATATACACATAAACAAACAGACATTGAGATATGTTTATAAACACCACACACATACACACATTTATAGAGATAAGTATATATGAGTGTGTGAGCATGTATACCCCCCCACATACATAGACTCACACACATAGACTCACACATATAGAGATTAGTATGTATACTCACAACCATATGTGTTGTATTGAGTATGTAGAGATCTCTATTTATGTGTGTTTGTGTGTGTGTTGGCTATATATACCCAACACATATATACAAATTTCTATATGTGTGTTTGTGTGTGTGTGCATCTTATCGCTATGTGTGTAGATTAGTATATATATTTCTCTGTGTGTGTATGTTTGTGTGTGTGACACACACACGCACACACTCATATATACTAATCTCTATGTGTTCATATAACACACACACAAACATACACACATAGAGATTAGTATATATGAGCGTGTGTGTGGTGTATGTGTTTTGTATATAGACACACACATGTATGTGTTATCACACAGACACTCATATATACTTATCTCTATGTGTGTGTTTGTATTGTGTGATAACATAATTGTGTGTGTGTGTTGGTATACATACTCTATGTGTGGGAGTATGTATACACACATAGAGATTAGCATATACTTATCTCTATGTGTGTGTGTGTGTGTGTGCCTATATGTGTGTGTGTGTATGTTTGTGATGGATGTGTATCTTTCTATGGGTATACATACTCACAACAGTATATGTGTATCTATATATTTATATACGTGTGTAGACACACATATATAAATATCTATATTTTTTTATACATGGGTGCACACAGACACACACACATACAAGCACACATACATAGAGATTAGTATTTATAATATTTATGTGTGTGTCTATACA